>PVKE010006524.1:0-54032 GCA_004027555.1 Craseonycteris thonglongyai | reverse complement strand
TGCTTTGTCTTCCTCTGTCAAAGTCAGGCCTTGGTGAGGCCGTAGCACCTTGGGCGCTTTTCTGGTACAGAGGAGAATATGCCAGGTTGTGTAGCTGATGAGAGCATTGGATTTTCAGTCACAACTGGCTTTTACACCCAGATGGGCCCCTTAGTTCTTTGGGTAAGGTGTAAGAGAGGCACTGGAGTGGATTGCTGAAGAGCATAGGTTCTGACGTGACCTCCTGACAGGGGGACTTTGTACTGAACTTTTGGTCCCATGATATTAGTACCCACTTTACAGGATAGTTGTGAGGATAAAATAAGTTGATGTATAAAAAACCCTGAGAATAGTACCTGACACACTTGTTAACGCTTGTTATTAATCTTACAGTTTATATTTTTGTGAAATGGGAATAATGCTCACCGGAGAGAGATGGTATGAGAATTCCTCGAGACACGCAGAAGTGCTCAGCTTAGAGAAGAACCATGATAAATCTTTTATTTCCCCTTTTAGCTCTTGCCCTTTGTCGTATAATTTTTTATTTAAAGGCATCTCCACAACTACAAACTCTCAGCTCTTCTAGGGAAGAGAGAGCTTCACCCATCTTTGTGTCCTCAGTAGGTCACGGTAAAACACAATATGCCCTTAATTGTCTCTCAGTAATATCCTAAAGGACACAAAATAGGAATTTAATCCCTAAAAGTTTGCATTTTTTTAAAAAAGACTTGTTTTGTGGGAAGGTGAGAGAAGAGAGAGAGAAAGAAGTGGGGAGGGTCCAGAGCAGTCTCCATAGCTGTACATCATTAGTTGTGACATGGTTGCATTCCACATAGGTGGATGTGGGGTCACGCGGGGCAGGAACTGAACCTAGGAGCTCCCACATGGGAAGTGGGAACCTTCACCACCAAGCCATTGGTTACCAGTTGTGCCACCGTTCAGCATATGAGGTTTGCATAGGCCAGACCTCGCGATTGAGAGGCAAACACTCAACCTCTTAGCTATCCTAGTATCCCCTAAAAGTTCGTATCTTTAGAAATCTATGTGAATGTCATAGTTGGATTAGGTTTCTGTTGTGGTGTTTTTGTGTGTGTGTGTGTTTGTGCTTCTTGGTGTATTTTTTTTACCTCCTTCTGCCTCTCTCTTCCCTGTTTTTCTCACGGGCAGGGTTTCTCAAGACTGACACTAACAATATTTCGTTGTGGGGGCTGACCTTTGATGGTAGGATATTTAGCAACTTCCCTGGCCTCTATCCATGAGGTGCCAATAACATCTCCCACCCCTTGTTTTGACAACCTAAAATATCTGTGGACATTGCCAAAAGTCTGGGAGTGGGGACAAATCTACCCACTTTCTCCACCACTGAGGAACACTAATATAAGGAATCTGCTTAAACATTTTCAGATAAAGTAAATTTTGGTAGAACTAATTAGTTTTCTCTAAAATTTGGTTCATATGCCTCCAAATTGAATAGATTCTGACAATGGTGAAGGAAAAATCATTTTTTCCTCCCTTTTTCTTTCTATCCTTTCTTAGGAATGGCAAGGGGGTGAGGAGGAGGAGGTTAGGACCATGTTTTATTTATCTGGACATATACTCCCCAAAGTACCAATTACATATTTCTTTCAATTCATTTTGTGGGAAAACTGAAAGAATGCCATATTTTACAATTCAGATTAAAGCTCAGAACACATCAAGCTGTCTGATTTTCTGGGAGTGAGAAGTGGGGGAGGGGCTTTATTATAGCATAGCTGCATATAAATTTTTCAATATCAGAAAAACTTTATAGCACAAAAGAAAAATGTATGTGTTGAGAAGGAACACGAATGCAAAAAACACATTGTTATTATAAATCCCAAATCTGAGACACAAGTCACAACACTGCTTTACGAATAGTGCGATTTTAAACCTACGTAAGCTGGGAAATTTGTTATCAGGTGACTCATAGATGTGGGGAAATCCAGTTCATATGTGCCAAAGATGAAATAAAGTGATTAAGTATTTAAATGTTGAGATTCCATTCAGTCTTGTGAATGAATTATAGTAATTTTGGATGGGGAGTAAAGAAAGAGGATAGTTACTCAAGTTTAAAAAAATGTCAAAAGGCTCTATAAATTTAAATAATAAAACGTTATATTAGTAACACATTTATCTTTAAATAACATAAGTACTTTTATTTCCTTTTTATTTTGAAACATTCAAAACATATATATATATATACACATACATATATATATATATATATATATATATATATATGTATTTTAAAAAGCTAAGTACAGTACCAAGACTTTTCAGTCCTTATCCATTTGAGAGTAAGTATGGACCTGATGTCTCATCTCTCCCTGATGCTTCTTAGTGTTATTTTCTACAAATAAGGACTCTCTTCTCCATAATCACAATGCTACCATTAAAAGCAGAAAATTAACATTGCTACATGACTACTATCAAATCCTCAGACTCCACTCAAGTTCTGCCAATCATCTCAATAAAACGTTTTGTAGCAACAGGCTCTCGTTCAGAATCACACATTGCATTGAGTTGTCATGTCTTTCTAACCTCCCTCAGTCTTTCCTTGACTTTCATGCCCTTGACATTTTTGAAGAAGACAACCCAGTTATTTTGTAACTTGTCTCTTAATTTAGGGTTCCCTGCCATTTCCTTGTGATTAGATTCAGGCTGTACAACTTTGGTGGCAAAAATATCATAGAAGTGATGCTGATTTCTTCTCATCATATCCTGTCAGGTAGCTCATGATTCCAGTCAGTCCCATTACTAATGACATTCCCTGTGATTCCTTGATTAAGGTGGCATCTGCCAAGCATGTCCTCTGGGAACACTTTTTCCTTACCAAACTTTTGAAGTCTTCATTTACTCATATCTTTCTGTACTCATGAGTTCCTATTTTATTCAATGAGTTATATGAGTATTTTACTCTCATTTTTAATTTTGATTTGTCCAGTGGAAGTCCCTTCAAAGCTGGCTTCTATGTCTTTCTGACATAGTCCCATCATTTCCAGATTTATCTTGTGGTTTCTCTAACCTAGTTGTGGCACCAGCTATTTCTCTAAGGAGCCCTAGTTTCTTTCAAAGGAAAATGTTATTTAGAAGCCAAGATCTCAGCACTAACTGTGCTCATTTTTACTAGGCGGTCACACTCCCAGGCCTGGTGTGGTAGCTAAAAACTCTGTCACTCAGATCTCCTGTTACAGGGACCATAATTGACTGACAAGCCCATCTACTGCCCTCTGGATCTACTGCCCTGTTTGCACTGAGGCTATACTTTCCAAGGGTGATTCCCAGTCAGTGCCTGAGTACAACACAGGTACTAAAGTAGGTTCATTCTGGGAAGACATAGGAAATCTTCAATGGGCCACTGTGGCTTGGGCACTCTCCAGCCACCTGGTAAATCTGCTCTTGGAATTGTGCCACTCACTGTTTAAGACCTTTCCTACTCCAACCCTTTCTTCTTTGTCACCTTCCACAAATGATAGACTGCATTTCAGTCTGAAGAATTTCGCTCCCTTCTCTCATTTCCTACTTGTGTTATTTTATTTACCTATCACTGTGTAGCAATGACCTCCAAAATGTAGTGACTTGGAACAAAATACATATTTATTATCTTACAGTTCTGTGGGTCAGGGATTCAGGAACAGGTTAGCTGGTCAAGATGATGTTGCTGTCAAGATGTCAGCCACACCACAATCATCTGTTGGCTTGACTGGATCCTGGAGGATCTACCTCAAGATGGCTCACTTGACTGTTGGCAGGAGGTCTCAGTCCTCACCACATGGGCCACTCCAAAGGGCTACTTGAGTGTCCTTGAGACAATGGCAGATGATTTCCCCCCTACAGCAAGTGTTCCAAGAGAAGAAGGCAGAAGCCACTATGTCTTTTACTGTCTAACCTTAAACATTCAAATATTCTGTCATTGCAGTATAGGTCAACTCTATTCAGTATGAGAGAAGATTTCTCAGGGGTATGACAACCAAGAAGTGAGAATCATTAGGGGCCACCTTGAGGCTATACACTCCCCCCAATAACCCCCTTGCACACCCCTTGTTACATCACTGCCAGGATCTCTCCGAGGGCCTCTGAAAGAAACCTGTGAAAGTGGGGGTGGGAGGAAGGGAGCTGAAATTTCAGCAGCCTTGGGTAGGCACACATTCTCTCTCATCTGGAAGTGGCAGTCCTCCCCTTGTTTCCATCCAGGCAAATCCATCCTGCTGAGCTCGAGGTCCTCTGGGAAGTCTCTGATTTACTCTTTCTTCCTCATTCCTTATTAGATCACTCACTTCAGGTTATGAATATGATCATGTTCTTCTTAAACTTAAAAACAAAGTAACCAATCAACCCTAACCAAGTCAACCCTCAATTCCTCCACCTCCAAATTCCTTTCCAGCCACCCAATTACTCTCTGCCTGTGACAACAAAGTTCTGGAAAAACCACTGTCCTCCATCCCTGTTTCCCATTAACTTCTCAATTTAATGCACTCTTGCTTTGGCTCTCATAACTGCTGAAATTGCTTTGGCTAACGTTACCAACGACTATTTTGATCACTTTAAGTTTATTAGTGATTGAAAAAAAAACCAAAATGATAACAACAGTCATTTGGATTAAAATAATGGTCCTCATAGTATCTCAAAGAATGAAGTGTTGAAAGTAAAATTGCCTCTCTCTATGCCCTGTAAGAACACTCCTGAGTGTCCACCCTTAACAATTTCATGTTTACTATTTATACTTTTTGCTTTGTCCATCCAAATCCAAACAGACATGTATGTAGCTACATGATTTATTTTGCTTTTCTTTACCCTTTTCCCTACCTTCATTCCTTTTCTTCTAAACAAAAATTCCACCACACTTAGATATTTTTCTCTAACTTGCTGTTTAACTAACAGTATGAAGTCTATCCGAAAAATATTCAGCGTTTGTCAATATAACGAGAACAGTTTGCGGGGCATCAGTGTAACTTGGCAGCCAAGGCGAGTGGACTGGAATGTGCATGCGTGAACAATGATGACTTCACTATACTAGTCAGTGGGAGTGCAAGATCCCACTGAGTGAAAATGTGTACTGGGTAGCCATTGCATTTGAAATGACTGAGTGATGAAACTATGTTGAAAACTGATGAGGTGAAACTGTGGAGACTGCTCTGGGCCCCTCCCCTTCTTTCTCTCTCTCTCTCTCTCTCTCTCTCTCTGTTAAAACAATAAAATAAATGACTGAGCTAGAAGAGCAGCAACTCTGCATCAAATTTCATGTTAAGCTTGAATATTCCTCTGCATAAACTATTGGGCTGATTCATAAGGCTTTTGGGGATGATTCAATGAATGTTGAGCAAATAAAAGTGTGGCACAAATGCTTCAAAGATGGTTGAGAATCTGTTGACAGTGATCCACGTTCTGGAAGACCTGCAGCAAGCAGAACACCTAAGAATGTGGAATGTCTTGTGCAGAATTTTTTGGCAAAACATCAAATCACCCAGGTGACTTAGCACCCCTACAACCCAGATTTAGTGCCCTGCAACTTCTGGCTTTTCTCAAAACTAAAATCACCTCTGAAAAGGAAGCTATTTCAGACCATCAATGAGATTCAGGAAAATAACAACAAGGTAGCTGATGGCGCTTCTAACAAAAGATTTTGCAGAGTATTTTGAACAGTAGAAAAGATGGTGGGAGAACTATGTGAGGTCTCAGGGTGCCTACTTTGAAGGAGACTGAGGAGTCATTGTCCTATGTACAATATTTCTTGTATCTGTTTCAATAAATGCCTCTATTTTTCATAGTACGTGGCTGGATACTTTCTGGACAGACCTTGTATATCGTGTGCACTTTCAAATCAATGTGTATAAATCTATCTAATTCTTTTTTACAGCATTATAGTATTCTCCAAATATGGATATACTCTTGTTTATTTAACTATTCCCTACTGAAAGGTATTCAGCTTCTTTTTTATTAAGTTGAACCATATAAAATTGCCGTATTTGTAGGCATGTTTTTTTGTGTGTTAATTTTCCATTACAAGCATTATTATGATAAATAGTTGTGCATACATATCTCTATAAACTTTTGTTTTTGCAGATAACTTCCAAATGTGGGATTCCTTTTTAAAAGGTGTGTATGTTTTACTTATTGAGTGTAGGTTGCTTTCCTAAAATGTTGGTGTAATGTATGGTCCCATCAGTGAACTTGGGAAGTTATAAGCCATAATGGCCTCTTTTTAGTACTTCTCTTAGCTGACCTCTCCACACTACACTGGCGTTGTCATTACTGACCACATCTTCTCTCGTGGCAGCTCTCTCAACCAGTTTTCCACCTGCCTTTCTCTGTTCTCTTTACCTAACCTTTCTTCTGTTTGTTCCTAGATACTTGTATACCACCTGATTTCGCCCTGGCTCACTTTTCCAGTCACACTAAATGCTCTATTCTCTCTTTAGGTAAATGTATGATTTCAACTATAATCTTTATCTTGCCTCAGCCCACCAATGAAGTGGTGCAAAGATGACTTCACCTGAATTAGAATAGGGTTTCTGTTCTTAAAGATGCCTTACTGTCATTGTCCAGAAAATTGTGGTAATAACTATTCAATCACTGTTCAGTATTCTACAATATATCCTTTCGATCGTGTGTCATCCGAGCTTCCCAATTATTACCGAGAGCTGTTTTTCATTCTTCTCCTGAGTCCAAACTTCTGTATCAACACTGTCTACTGAATATCTCCAGCTGAATGTTTTATAGACACCGCCAATATAAAAGGCCCATTCATTGTTTAACTTATCATCATCCCCTCAGAAATACTCCTTCTGCATTTCTTTCCTTAGTAAATGACACTCCCATTCACTGGGGTGCATAACTTAGAGACTTGGAAATTCATCATGGTTGTGTCTGTCTTTCTCTCTCTCCCCTTACATCTGATAGGTTACCCAGGCCTGCTGTTCTGATTTCATATTCCTGAAATACATTACCTTTTTTCAGTTCCCAGTGCTGCTGTCCTGATCATCCCTTTCATAGACTAATGCCTCCCTTCTATTATCCACCCTGCTGCCAGAGAATTTAACAGGCAAATCAAGGAGAAAAATTCTTTTTTTTTTTAAAAGATTTATTTTTATTGTTTTTGACATAGAGAGAGAGATATACAGAGACAGAGAGAAGGGGGAGGGCCCAGAACAGTCTCCACAATTGTGCATCATTGGTTTTTCCACATAGTTTTGTTCCACAGATGGGCGCGAGGCTGCACAGGGCAGGAACTGGGCCAGGATCTCACCCTGGTGAGAACCAAACTGGGGGCACTCCCCAGTTCAGCATGTGGGTCCACATGGGCTGGGGCCGGGATTCGATCCTGGATCCCCAGGGCTTCAAAGTGAGCGCTTCACCCACTGAGCCATCCCAGCTTCCCCGGAGAAAAATTCTTTACTATTCATAATTGCCAACAGGCTAAAATCTAAACTTCTTAGCTGACTTACGATAATAGTGCTCTTTATTAGCCAAAACTTACATAATGGTCTTAAATCATTTCCTAAAAGCAACCTATGCTTCAGCAATGAGAGTCTACTTTTAAATCCCTAACATGCTTAGAGCTCTGTAATAATTCAGTGTCTTTGCACCTGCTATCCTTCTGCTTGGAATTTGTTGTCAGTCTTGGCCTGACAAACTTCAACTTCTATTTCAAGCCTCAGCTTTAGGGTTATTTTCTCTTCTTTAAATTCTTCAGGAAGACTTAAGCGCTTTGCCACTTAAGTTCCTTGTTAATATGGTATGCTCCTGCAGTATAGCAATTTAAATATTTTATTTGTTGTATTAATTAGTGTTTCCAAACTAGGTTGTAAGCTCCTTGAGGGTAGGGACTTATGATTAATCTTTTATCTTTGCATAACCAGCACTTAACAATGACTGACATTGAATATTTAATAGGCACTTGAATGAATACAAAAATGAATTACTTAAGTAGTGAGAATAGTGTGCAGGCTGGAGACTTTCATTTAAATACCTTTAAAAATTTTGTAAAAATCTTCTAATACATTAAAGCATATTTAAGGACAGAAAAGAAAAATAAATCTCATATTACTTCACCACCCTAATGCCTATTTTAGTGCATTTTCTTTCAGTCTTTGTTCAGCCATATGAGATGTATATATAGATATCTATATATGAGATATATACATGTTTGTATTTGTTTCACATAGTTGTAATTAAAATGTACATGTACTGTTACATGCTTTTAAATTTAGCTAACTATAGATATTTCCCAACACTGTTGATTAGTACTGCAAATGATTATTTTTCAGCATTGTATAATAATATCTCCTGCTCTCACTTAGGTCAATAGCCTAAAGAGCCTAGGGTTTTACTCAATTTTCTATTATAAATAGGAACAGGACTTGGTTTTATGAGACTCAAAGTTGATAGAATTCTGAGGAATGTTTAAAGAAAATGCATACAAAATCATACTTTTGCAGAGACCCATGTAGCCACATTGTTAGGGCCCCTACCTGGGCTCTAGAAGAGGCTTGGGACAGTGAGAGGTCCTGAAGGTTTTTTCATTAGATTCATAGTTATCTAACTTGTTACAAACAATTTCACAATAAACATTTTGAGCATGTCATTTTTGTCTCTCTTCCATTATTTCCCAATATTCCAAGTTACTATGACACCATTTACCTTGAAGACTGACAAAGCAAAGAAATGGTCATTTAATGAGCACCTATTATATAATTAAACAGTTTATATATAGTATTATTTAATTTAATCCTTCTTACAAGCTTGAAGAAAGCATTTATCTCCATTTTAGAGATGAGAAAATTGACGTTCAGTGCATTTAAATATCATGGCCAAAGTCACACATCTAGTAGCTGGTAGGGTTTGGATCCTCATCCATGTCTCATTTCAAATCTCATGCCTTCATCACTGACATCATGGTTTCTCCACAGCTTCAATGGCTGCACAATAATACATTCTCTGGGCCAGGGGCCTCCAAACTTTTCAGCCCGCGGGCCACATTAACTATCAAACAGCAGTTTGGGGGCTGACTACACACTCGAGGTCCAAATAAAAAAGAATCAAAACATAGATGTTGTTTTTAATTATTTATTTAATATTTTATTCAGATAAAAAGGTCTCCACGGGCGGGATGAGAGGGCCTCAGCCCACGGGCCGTAGTTTGGAGACCACTGCCCTAGGCTATTGCTGAAAAACTTGGTTCTCACTGTTTTGAGGAGGCCAGGGTACATGAATTGCAGAGCACGACACGGTTCTTGGAAGAAGGAATTTAAATCAATGGTGGCTAGACTTTCTCAGGTGAATTTAAGAGAAAGCAATTTGGCTGTTTCTGCCTTTCTATCTGCTTACAGACATGTATTGCCTCATTTCAGTTTGCATTTGTTGTAAGGAGGAGAGTGAAGTCAGAAGTCCTGGCTTGGGTTTGAGTTCTGCAGCCAGTATTTGAGTGGCCTTGGGTAAGTCATTGAACTTCTTAGGTTCTCATTTTCATCCTCAGTGCAATGAGGGTAACAAAACCTGCCTTACCCCAGGGTAGTTTTGAGTACCAATTTTGTTAATATGTGTGCAAGCACTTGGTGAACTCCAATGTCACACTTAGTAACACTGCTGGAGTAGCTCCTCTTCCTTGTTCATGTGCCCCCAGTAAGGGCATGTAACAGCTGGGGCGAAATGGACCCGATGGCTCCATTATGGTTAACTCTTTGAGTGCCCTCCTAGGCTGCAGCATCCACGTAATTTCAGGGGGCGTCTGGTCTGGGCGGCTGCTCTTGAATGCCCAGTGCAGCGGGGGACGGTATAAGCTGTGCAAAATGAGTCTGAGATTCTGGGGAATCCTCTCCTCCTGGAGCTGACAAAAGATCATCAAAACATGCCAAACATTCATTGTTAAACGCAACTTGTAACATCCTCAATCCAGTCCTGCCCAATTGTCCCTTTGCTGTGTCTTCAGTGCTGACGCTTTTACCTTGGAATTTTATCTGCCAGTTGAGACATCTTTAGTTCTTGTAGGACTTAATTCTGGGGGCGGTCTGTAGTTCGGAGAAGCCAGGAGAGAATAAAAATCTCAGTATGAGTGGTCGTTTGAACATCCTTCACCAGATCCACGTTTAAAGCTGCTGTAAGCAGCAATGCTTTTTCTTTTCCTTAAAAGAAAAAAAAAATGCTTACACCAATTTCCAACCCTGCAGGCTGACTCTGTGTCGGGATCCGCGTGGCTAGCCGAGCATGGACCGGCAGCCCCCGGCTGACCCCGTCCTCCCCCGTAACCCCAGCCCCGGTGGCAGCCGGCGTGGAAGCGAAGCTTCACCTGGCTCGGCCGGCGGCCGCCGCACAAAGAGCGGTGCAGGCGGCGGCCCGGCCGAGCCGCAGAAAGTAGTCCCGACCACGCCGGCCCCAATGTTGTTCGACGTCGTTTCACGCCCTCCACGGGGAGGGCCGAAGCGGCCGGCCCGGGAAAGAATCCCATTGGAATGCGCCCCGGAACGGCCTATCCCCGCCAGCTCTTCTCTGCTCGCTCCGCAGATCTCCCGGGGTCTCCGAGCAGAGGCCGTGCGTGTGCCCCTCGACTTTCTTTCATAACTGCACGAGAGGCGGCGCTGAGCTAGGGGGCTCGGTCGCGCGCAGGAAGACATTCTACGCGGCGTAGCCGCCGTCGGCCGTATCCCTGCGCCGCTGCGTGAGAGGAAGAGGCTGAATGAGGAGCTGCGCGGGGGAAGCGGGGCGTCGTGGGAGGAGGCGTCGGGATGGAAGCAGACGCTGGCGTCGCGCGAGCCCCGGCCAGAGCGGCGCGGTAGAGAGGGCGGCGGCGGCGCGCGCGGAGCCTTGACGTGCCCCTTTCTTTCTTCTCTCTTCGGAAAGCTGAGAAGCATGAGCGTGCAGACCTGCCGCTGCGGCGGCCGCCCCGGCTCCTCGCCTCCCCCTCCTCTGGCCGCCCCTCGCCGGTGAGAGAAGAGAACGCGAGAAGGGAAGATGGGGGCCGTCCTGAGGAGCCTCCTGGCCTGCAGTTTCTGTGTGCTCCTGAGAGGTGGGAAGTGGGGGGTGGGGGGACGGGAAAGTTGGTGGGATTTGGGGGGAGGTGGCCTTGTTTTGTGTGTGTCTGGGGGAGGGGAGGGAAGGAGGGAGGAAAAGGGGAAGAGGAACCAGGAGAGGCCTGGTCTTGGGGAAGAAGAGGGAAAGGGGCCCGGGAAAAGGGGCTGTGCACTCCGTTTGGCCACAATGCAGACCCCTGCCTAGGTTTCCGGACCTTATCGGGACAAATCGCAGCCTCTGCGGGCTGCTGGCCTTGGTGAACCCCTGGAACCCCATGCTGTCGGAATGACTTGAGGGTCTGTGTATCTTTCTGCCTGGAGTCATCAGGTAGAAGCGTCTTTGTGTATTTCTGGCTTTTAAAATGTTTGAGCCCAAGATGCTCTAACGTTCGTCTTCCTCGAAGCCCTTTTCCGTGTCTCTTCTATGAACTTTTAGAGCCCTCTTACTATTTTTCCAGGCCTTGTTACAACTAATAATTGGCTTCCATTGGGGATATAATGATCCTGGGTGAGAGCACAGTTGGAAAGTGCCTCCGAGGCTATAGGTCAAGCGATTCAGCATTGGGAATCATCTGAGCTTCAGCCCATAATAAAATGGAAACGTTACCCTTGCAACCCCTGGTGTTCAGGACTTGCCCCTATTTTCGGAGCATGCAAGTGTACAGTTGGCACTAACTGGGAATGTCATCCTTGTGTGAAAAAGAGCCTGTTCTGGGACCTAGGTTATTTGCTGCGCTCCCCTGGGGACTGCTTGGCACTTTGTTAAATAACACAGGTTATTCTATATAATTTGCTGTGAGAATCGCATACATTCAATGGTCCTGTGGGTTTTTTGAATTGGTATGCAAAACTGTCACATATGTTGTGACTTTTATTTTGTGACAGTGGTTCACTAAGGTTTGACTGACCCTTAGATTTCAACAGCTCTTCTCAAACTTACCACTGTTGAAGTGGTGATGAGTCTGATGCTATTGAGCATTTTACCATGAGAGGAATTTAAATCCTGATTGATTCAGTGGCTTGTAGTTTTGATTTTGTTAAAATTCTCACTTGTGTTCATGGCCAGTTCTTTTAAGGCATGGGATCTCTTGAGTCTATGGAGCTTTTTAGCTAATAATTTTAATAAGTAAACTTTTGTTAAGCCTCCAGAACTTACTGAAGTTTACAGAACATGATAGTAACTAACAAACTTGTGATATAAATTGAGTCAGGTGTGCCATTTCTGTGTGTATATATTTATTTTGGATGAGTGTAAGTGAAGTTTTTCTTTTTTGAGAAAGTTTTTTTTCTTTACTCTTCTGCAGGATTATTATGTTTATGTATTAGCATGTTATATCTACTTAAACTTAATAATTAGGACTCACTAAGCATATTCCAAACTGTTTCTACATGTAAACCCTAGAAAGATAATGCTCATTTAATTTTCTTGGCAGAAGATTTAATGTGGTGTTACTCATTTGAGAGGTTTAATAAGTATATGTTTATTTTATTATACTCCCTGTTGAAAGGGGGTTTTGCCATAGCTGTGAAAAACAATTATATTTGACAATAGAGTATGTATATATTTTAAGACAAAGTTAATAGAGTTAACAAATATGGAAGTCAGTTGATTGGTTAAAGTCTTGGGGAAGTCTAAATCCATAACCCAGGATGCTTATAGTTGCCCAATTGTATTTCTTGGAGAGAAAGGATCTGATGTGTATTTGTGTATTTTAACACCAAATTTAAGCCTAGAGTTGGGTTTGTGAATTACTGGAATTAAGAGAAGTTGAACTTGAAAGTATCATTTTGAAGTATGGTAGTATCTAACAAGATTTAAGAGTTAATACTAATTTAAATAGCCTCATTTCCACTAGCAAACAAAAGTTTTATGGAAGTGGGGCTTTCATTTTAAATGTAACATAATAATGGTTTAATGTGGTTTTTGAATGTAACAGTACTTAATTGTGAGTTCATACTATTTGAACTAAAACACTTTTTGGATGTGAAAGAATTTTATTCATAATTTAGATTTTTTTTTGTCCTTTGATAATGTCATCCTCTGTTATAATAGTGATATTAGTTAACCTTGGGTTCCAAGAAAGAAAATGTGATTAGTTTGTTTCATTAAGGTCATGTTACTTCACTGGGGAGTCGGAGTTTTAATTGGGAAAATGGGATGATTAGAGAGTTTGGGAGACCTTTTGTCCTGTAGCCTTGTTAAATCAGTAGCTGAAAGTCAGGGAATAATGCTGTTATCATCTAGGCTGCATCTCTGTCCCTGTTATCAGAGGACAAGGTGTAATGGAAAGGATTGGAGAGTTCAACCCTAAAATCTTGGGTTTAAAGTCCATGCTTCACTACCTAACAACTTCGTGTTTCTGGCCTAGCCAGTCAGTTTCTCTGGGTCTCAGTTTCTTTAACTGTGAATTGTGGGAGTAATGCTGCTCTGTTTTGCAGTTTTTATTGGGCGTATTAAATGAAGTAATGAATATGAAGTGGCCTGCAAATGTTATTTTTTTGTTAAAATTTTTGGTTATTTTTGGACATATGTGCAAATGCTGGTGATTTGATTTAATTTGTATAAGATTCATGAATTCTTAAAAATTGAAGAGATCTTGATCATTTTGGTCTGGCCGCTTCATTTGCAAGTGGGAAAATTCAGATTCAGAGAGATTAATTAGTGGAATATCCTACAATTAATTAATGGTAGAACAGGGATTTATTGTTCATTCATTTAGCAAATATGTGTGAAATACCTCCTGTGTATCAGGCTCTGATATGTGGTGAGCAGAATAGACATGGTTGCTTCTAGAATGGACCTCACAGTCTGGGTTGTTATGTTTACCATTTTATTAGTTTCATCCAGGTACTGATTAGAAAAAATAATATCTCTGATTTTCTAGAGGAAATATTTTATAAGAATATATGTTTTGGAGTACCATTAGTGTGTATAATCTGTAAATACTATGTTCCAGGTAACTTTAAGGAGGCTTTTGTTGTTTTATAAAAATTCTTTGTTATTTACATATAAATATATTTTTTTAAGATTTATTTTATTGTTTTTGACAGGGAGAGGCAGAGAGATAGAGAGAAGAGGGAGGGCCCAGAGCAGTCTCCATAGTTGTACGTCATCAGTTTTTTCGACATGGTTTCATTCCACACAGGTGGGCTGGGGCTGAGCAGGGTGGGAACTGGGCTGAGGGACTCCCACATGGGAGGCATGTCCCATCGAACCAGGGGCTGAACGAAACTGGGGTCTTCCTGCATGGGAACCAAAGCCCAGTGCAGTGAATGGGTCCGCACAGGCCAGGGTCAGGATTCGATCTTCAATCCCTGGGGCTGCAAAGTGGGTGCTTAACCCACGGAGTCATCCTGGCTTCCCCCATGTTTTTGTTGTTGTTGTTGTTGTTGTTGTTGTTACATGTTTTGGTGGGGTGGTGGTAAATACTGTTGGGACAAACCATGAGTGTTTCCCTTTTTTTCTTTTTTAAATATCAGGTATGATGAAGTCTTGGAGGTAGAATGAATTTTCGAGAGGGAATCAGGAGAATTAGGTTCTGATTCTAAGTTTGCCATTAGCTATTAATAGCTATGTGACCTTGGATAAGTCACTTAATCTCTGTACACCATACTATGTTAGGATAATGAATCCTTATGCAGATTCCTTAAAATTTGTATTTATATATTAAGGGCTCTGAGATATCCTGAGGTAGAAAGACCATTTTTAACTTTGTTTAATCTACCATTTCCCAAACTTGATAATGAATTTTTTTTATAAATTCTTTTAACAATGTGCTTAACCTTTGATCCAAGCTACACACTTGGAGAGAACCTGGACTAGATAACCCTTTAAGTATTGAGTTGATTCATATGAATTGATATTTGATGACAGTTTCATATACTGTAGTTGAATCTGATACTTTCATCCCTACTTGCTTACTTGGCCTAAGAAGTTCACTTGTCTGGCTAGGGAATAACTTGACTGGTTGTGAAATTTTAAGGTTTAAGCTCATTGTTATTGTCAGGCCTAACAGCAATTTCCCATGGTTCAGGTTTCAGTTTCTTGTTTTTGCTTTAATTGGAGGTTTTTCTATTTGCTGGTCTGAAATACTATTTCCATATAGTTATATATGCTTCAGCTAACAGAAAGGACTTTTTTGAATAGTAAAAATGATTTGGTGAAGGGATGTATAAATGGGAAATATTTTATGTGAACTAACAATTTGAACATACCAGTATTGAAAAAATAAGTAACACAGGATATAGTTCTGTGTTAGGCCGAGGAAATCTGTTTTTATCATGGACATTTTACTGCAAATTTATATTCAGAGAAAATTATAAAGAGGGGCACTATAGTAGAAAGGTATGGGGTTTATTGACCAAAAAAAACCAAGGTCAAACTTACCACCATTTTATGTAGCCTTGGACAAGTTAGTTAGCTTTAGTTTCCTGTCCTGTTAGATGGGGATGATACCTTACAAGATTACTGTGGGAACTGATGAGATAACGATTGCAAAGGGACAGGTACAGTGCATAAGCAATAGTAGACTTTGAATAACCGGTTGCTATAATTGAGATGGCTAAACTAATAAAAATATTAATGTTGAGTAAAGACCAGTAAAACATTTAAGTCCAAGTATTGTTTTAAGTAATCAGTAGTTTTTAGGCCAGTGGTTTTTAACCTTTTTGACTCTTCTGCACCTGAAACAGAAGCTCTGTAAATACTTCTGATATTTTCTATTTTGTTTTATATATCTACTAAATTTATTTTACATTCTAAAGGATTGTAACTTTAAGACTGTTCTAGGGGAGGCTGGGTGGCTCAGCGGGTTAAGCTCTTGCTTTGTAGCCCCGGGGACCAAGGATCGAATCCCGGCCCTGGCCCATTTGGACCCATATGCTGAACTGGGGTGTGCCTTCCATGCAGGAGGCCCCCAGCTCAGTTCTTGCCCTATGCTACCCTGGCCCACATGTGTGAAATGAAACCATGTCAAAAACTGATGAGGTACAACTATGGAGACTGCCCTGGGCCCTCTTCTTTCTCTGTCTCTCTCTGTCTCTGTCTGTCTGTCTGTCTGTCTGTCAAAAACAGTAAATCTTAAAAAAAAAAAGACTATTGTAGGTGATTATTATAAATAAACTAGAGGATAAATTGTTTAGCTGATTGTGATACTTACTGAAGAGTTAAGTATGCAA
Organism: Craseonycteris thonglongyai; assembly: GCA_004027555.1. NCBI lineage: Eukaryota > Metazoa > Chordata > Mammalia > Chiroptera > Craseonycteridae > Craseonycteris > Craseonycteris thonglongyai. Next base: position 37,851 of record PVKE010006524.1, on the reverse strand, counting down.
AATAATTTATCAGAACATTGTTTAATTGAGAAATTTTATTATATTATTTATTTACAACAATTAAAATTATTAAGTGATGAACTTCTCCCAGTAAGATGGGTAAATGCTATACTGAGTTCTCACATTGCATGGTTCACCGTTCTTTGTATGAGAGTCCATATTTATCTTCTGTAAAATGAACCCATCTTAATGAATGAAACACTGCTCCATGTGATTAACTTTGAAATTTAGTCAAATACAGGGACTGGGCAACCTAAGGAAAGGATATTTGGCCTTGAAATGATTTATTTAAAATATAATTTTTATAAATCCAAGGAAAACAGTATTACTTGATATTTTTAGCATATGCTTTTGTTTCTCAAGCTGTTTGTATTATTCTCACAAAAGGTTCAAGACATTTGGATGTGGAACTGGAAAATAATAAAATGTGCCTGGGCTCTATTTGGTGAAAATTACTTCAGTGCTGTGATTCTGTTAGCTGTAATCTAACTTGCTAATTTTTGTTTCCATGATACCTTGTACGAAAGGGCCAAGAGATTGGGGATATGAAGTGAATCTACCTCATTTTTAGGCAAAAAAAAAAAATTTTTTTTAAGTTATTATTTGACATTACACCTAAAGTTATTGGTTAGATTCTCAGTAAAAATAAAAATGCAGGACATGATCAGCAGTAGTCATATTTTTCAAGGAAATAGTCACCTAGATGGAAAACTATACCTTTATCAAATATGTATTTTTGACCAGGAGCCATTTTCTCCAATTTAGTCATCACTTTATTACTCCTGGACTAAAACCACAAGTGTAGGATATAGGGATAGTAGTCTTCCTCATTATCAACCAGCTTTATGGGAGGTGTAATTTATGTATGTCCATATATCCAATTTAAATGTACTATATTTTGCAAGTCTGAGAAAGAGAACAGCTGAACTTCATTAGCATGAACTTGTAGCTACACATTATATGGTATTTATTTGTAACAGTTTCTTGATTTATGCCAGTGAAGACAACAAGCCCTTTGTTAGATAAAAAAATGTTTCAAGAATAGATTTTCCTTCATATATCACCATGTACCAGAGCTTTGTATGAATTAGGTGTTCAGAATTTCATATTTAAAGCAGTATAAAAAGATGTAACTTTTCATGATATTTATACAGTCTTAATTGGAGTTTCATTTCATGCTTTGTCTCAAATCATTTATTAGACATGGTTAAGTTATAAATTTGTAACTATGGTAAAGTTTATATTTATAGCACAAATTAGATACTAATACTAATCAGAAATAAATCAGCATGCTTTTAACTGAGGTTGTATTAGAAATGTGGATTATGTAATGTGTTTTTTGGTTTTTGGATATAACTATTAGTATATAACTAATATAATTAATGTGCTCAAGTACTTTTTTAACCAAGTTAAAAAATATATAATTTAGATCCTCTAAAGTTCTTCATTTTAAAGTATCCATCCAGCTCAGTGCTTTTTAGTATATTCACAGAGTTGTACAACCATGACCATTACCTAATTCTAAAACATTTTCATCACCCCCAAAAGAAACCCAATGCCCCTTAACAGTCACTTTCCATTTCCCTTTCCCCTAAGTCTCTAGTAGCCATTAATCTACTTTCTGTCTCTATGGATTTGCCTATTCTCAACGTTTCATATAAATGGAATCATACCATATGTGGCCTTTTGTATCTGGTTTCTTTTACTTAGCATAATGTTTTCATGGTGAATCCACATTGTAGCATGTATCAATACTTCATTAACTTGTATGGCTTAATAGTATTCCATTGTATGGCTATATGAAGTACATTTGGGTGAATGAGGGTTTGAGCAGGAATCTTTATCTTGAGAAATTATTTCTGAAATCTCCATTTTTGAAGTTACAAAAATAAACTTTGAAAAAAACCAGTTTCTGTTTTTCTGCTGAAGCACTCGTAGCTCGCCAGCATATTGTATCTGTGTATTGACTTACAAATAGCCCTGTCTCAGTTAAACCTTTTTTACCAAATTCATATCAAGATTAATAGGCTAGAAGGAATATTAGAAATTACCTGGTCCAACTTCTTTATTTTATAAATTAGGAAGATGAATGACTAACCTAAGGCCAGATTGCTGCCTGGACAGTAATTTTATATGCAGTACTTTCTGTGTGTACCTAATTTTACTGGGCCTTACTGTGGTTTTGAAAATTATACCAATCACTTTTGATAGAGGAAAATAAATGTCAGTGTAATCTTGAAGTTTGCAAATAGATGGTTTGTCATAGTACTGTTAAATAAAAACAAGTTTGGATTTAGGTAAGGACAGGCTTTATTCAAAAGGATTATTGCAATTGGGAGAACGCTCTAACCCCCAGATCTGCAGGCATCTCAAAGTTGAATAGAAAAAGACTTCTTTTGTAGAGAAGGGTAAACAGGGCTAGCAGGAATTTTGTGAGGAGTGTGGGCCAAGTGGGTGGGGGTGAGCAGATTGCATGATCAAGATAGTTTAACTGGAATTTTTAATTTTCTGCAGTCAGCTGATACTTGGAATAAGCTTTTAAGAAAGTTCTACATGTACTTGCTTAAACTTAGGGCAAGCCAAAGTTTAGGGGCTTGTGAGAGGAGAAAAGCCTAACCAAAGTTTGGTTAAGCCAAGACTGTGGATAAGTAGTGGGTAATTATGAGCACTTGGTCAGTGTCCCTCTTGTTTAAAACAGAATTTGTCACTATTAGGTGTACCGTATTTTCCGGCGTATAAGACAACCGGGCGTATAAGACGACCCCCTAATTTTACAGTTAAAACATAGGTTTAGGCCTATATTCGCTGTATAAGACTACCCCCCACTTCCGAGGCTGTAGTCTCATACAGCGAATATAGGCCTAAACCTAGTATGTTTTAACTGTAAAATTAGGGGGTCGTCTTATACGCCGGAAAATACGGTATGTTATAGTAAGCTCAAGATGCTATAAAAAATAGTATAGACTGGGTGGGTTATAAACAACAGAAACATTTCTCACAGTTCTAGAGGCAGGAAGTCCAAGATAAGGGTGTCAGAATGGTCAGGTTCTGGTGAGGACTCACTTCTGGGTTGCAGACTGCTGGCCTCTTTTTGTATCCTCACTGAGTGGAGAGCAGAGAGGAAGCAAGCTCTCTCTTGACTCTTATAAGGGTACTAATCCCATTCATGAGGACCCTGCCCTCATGACCTCATCTAATTCTAGTTATCTCCCAAGGCCCCCCACCCCCACCCCAGTACCATCACATGAGGGGTGGTGAAGTAGGATTTCAACATATAAATTTGGGGTGGGGGACGACGACACAGAAGCATTTAATACATAATAGGATAAAATAAAAGTCATTGTGAAGTTGGTCTATTAGATTTGGCCTGATTATTTATGTAGATGTAGGCCTTTTATTAATACATTGGCTTTGCTGGAAGTTTTTATAAGGAATCTTGGATTGGACTTTTTTTTTTTTAAAGGGTTTGCCTATCAGAGATCACTTTATTTATTTGTTTGTTTGAACTGAACTGGGGCCTCACCGCATTCGGGAAGCACACCCCAGTTCAGCATGTGGGTCCACCTGGGCTGGAGCCAGGATTCGATCCTTGGTCCTCAGGGTTTCAAAGCGAGTGCTTAACCCGCTGAGCCATCCCAGCTTTCCCGGATTGGACTTTTAAAAGCCTCTTGTGGCCGGGAAGCCAAGCTATGAATTCACCATCAGGTTTCACTTGCAGTACCTACAGATTTGGGTGAATACCTGAGGTTCCCAAAATGTCCTAGGGTTTTTGGGTCTGCCCAGAAATGACCTTGCTTACTTCACCTGTAAGTTTGGGGACTCTGTAAGCCAGATACCAGTCCAGTTTTCCCAAGAAGACTGTAAGCATTGGCTCCGTAAAGTCAACCATAGCTCCTTAAAAGTGTCTGGTCATATTTGGTTAAATGAGTACTGCTTTCAAATACGGCATTTCAGTCTACGCCTTAGTTGCTTAACCAGTGTTTCCATCTAGGAGGACAGCCTTACTGAACTATATTGCCAAGAAAATATGAATACTCAATAAGAATCTTTGAATTATGGAGGAATCAAGCAGAGAGAAAAAGATAAATGTTTTATTTCCATTTACAAAAGCATACTTTGCTTAAATTTAAATTGTTAATGAGTTATAGGTAGCTTACGAGAAAAGAGAAAGGAATGCCTTAAATGTCCAAAAAACAGGACGTTAAAGCATCAGCAATATTTTAAACAAAACCCATAATCATCCTTCATCAGTTTATTTAGTACTATGTAATTAATTCTTGCTCTGCTGGATCTTGGGTTAGCAATTTCATGAATCCACTGCTTGCTTCTTCACTAGCTTTTTGTAATCCTGACTCAGTCCTCAGATATAGTCTTAAAGCTGTTTAAGTGATTCCAATAGAAGCTGTGTCTAAGAGAACCTGGTGTAGTCCTTTTTCAACAGTCCTTTTTTTTTTTGGTTGAAGACTGGCACTCTGGCCTATAGCTGCTTTACAGGCATTTTCAGGAAATCATCAGAGCAAACCAAAAACTATCTGTAGATAACAAAAGACTTGAAATAGTAGTGATTTAACTTATTACTGATAATTTTAAAGATGAATTTTTATTGTTTTGAAAGAAGGTGAGAGAGAGAAGAGGGAAGGGCCCAGAGCAGTCTGCATAGTTGAGACATAGTTTCATTCCACACAGGTGGATGTGGGACCATGCTGAGTGGGAACTGAACTGGGGGCCTCCTGTATGGGAGGTGAAAACCTTCACAGCTGTGCCATCCCAGCAGTTACCCATTGCACCACAGTTTAGCATATGGGTTTTGCATGAGATGGGGTTGGGATTCGATCCCTGGACCTCAGGGTTGTACGACAAGTGCTAGACCTTCTGAGCTATTCTGGCAATTCCTGATAATTTTAAAAGATCTGTTGAGAGAGTTATAAAAATAATGCATTTGACAAGGAAGTTTGTTTTTTGTGACATTCAAAGGAAAATCAAGTTAATCCAAAAAAGTTTTAGACAAAATATAATGATTAACTTTATTTTAAAGAACAGTAAGTCTGGAGTAAGTCCTAAACACCTATGTAATAAAATTGTATAAATAAGTGATGTGAATTCCCAATTGAGAACTCGTGGCTTTCTAGAGCATACTATAGTCAAATTAAAGATGTCAAATTTTGATGAAGTTAACATAAAAAAGTTAAACATACGAAAAGTGTAACAAATTATGACTTGTGGCACTATACTGTTGTCTAATATTAGGCAAAGCAGCAACAGGACTCTTGATAAATGGAAACATTTGGACAGTTATAGTATTGATAAATTTCTAGGGACTACTTATAATTTCTGAAATGATCATAGTAACCTTTTAACCATGGGGTAGGTGAACATATCTTCTGGTTTGACAGTGCTTCCCATGCAAATCATAACATTGATCGATAAATTTAATTACTTTTGATACCCCTCTTTTTACCAGTTGAAAGAATAAATTATTATTTTTTCTTTTTTTTTTAAGATTTGTTTTGAGAGGAGGGGGGGAGAGAGAGAGAGAGAGAGAGAGAGAGAGAGAAAGAAAAAGAAAGAGAGAGAAAGAAAGAAAGAAAGAAGTGGGGAAGACCCAGAGCAGTCTCCATTGTTGTACATCATTAGTTGTGACATGGTTTCACTCCACACAGGTGGATGTGGGGCCAAATGGGGCAGGAACCGAACCAGGGGTCTCCTGCATGGGAGATAAGAACCTGTGCTGCTGAGCCATCCCAGCTGTTACCAGTTGCGCTGTAGTTCAGCATAAGGGGTTTGCATGGGCCAGGGCTGGGAATCAAATCCCTGATCTCGCGATTGTGACACAAGCATCAACTGCTGAGCTATCCCTGCATCTCCCAAGAATAAGTTCTTTGTGAACTTCAAGGGGCCCTTTGAGAAATTTTAAAGACAGTTCTAGGTGCAAAAGACATTTAGGATTTGTTTTTAAAAAGGCAGAATGTCAAAAGTTGTTAGGTGGTTTGAAAATTGGATTAAATAGGGTCATGGGTCAGTGAGAAAAAATACTTGGCTACCTATTTAATCAAAGTTTCAAAAATCTTTTTTTACAAGTTTACGTAGGAAAGAACATCATAGTAAAGAACCATAGCTCTTTTAAAAGTGAGAAGACTTTAAGTACAGTCATGCCTCAATGTTGGGGATATGTTCTAAGATATATATTGTTAGGTGATTTTCTCATTGTGTGAACATCATTTAGTGTACTTACTACACAAACCTAGATGGTATAGCCCACTACACATCTAGGCTAAGTGGTATAGCCTATTGTTCTTAGGCTAGAAACGTGTACAGCATGTTACTGTACAACACAACAGGTGTTAAATCAAGCACAAGAGAAAATGATGTAATCAAGACACATGGTAAACATATGAGGCTGCTGTTGGTGCAACACATCATATTGTTTTACAGCAAACTTTTTTATAAGTAGAAAGAGTAAAGTCTAAAGTAGTGATAAAAATACATAGTAAACACATAAGCCATTAATATTCATTTATTATTATATAGTATTATGTGCTGTACATAATTGTATGGGTTATGCTTTTATATGACTAGAAGAGCAGTAGAGTTATTTTACACCAGCATCCCCACAAACACTTAAGTAATGCATTGGACCACAGTGTTGTAATGACTGTGACATCACAAGATGATAGGAATTTTCAACTCCAGTATATCTTATGGGAGCACAGTCATAGTCTGTTGTTGACCAAATGTTAAGCAGCACGTGACTGTAATCAAGATAAAGTCAACATCAAGCACAGGAAATTCTGGTAAGACAAAGAATCTACCTTCTAGGGTAGATTACTCAGAAGCTAAAGAAAAACCTTTTATAACCTCTTTATTAAGAGCAGACCAATAACCCAAGGAAATTTTGTCATTTTAAAGATTTATTTATTTTATTTATTTATTTTTTATTTTTTTGACAGAGAGACAGACAGAAACAGAGAGTAAAGGGAGGACCAGAGCAGTCTCCATAGTTGACAGCATTAGTTTTCCATATAGTTTCACTCTACAGGTGGGCGCAGGGCGGCGCAGGGCAGGGACTGGGCCAGGAGCCTCCCGCATAGGCCCCAGCAAGAACTGAACTGGGGGCATACCCCAGTTCAGCATATGGGTCCGCATGGGCCAGGAATGGGGATTCGATCCTCGGGCTTCAGGGCTGCAAAGCGAGTGCTTACTCCAATGAGCCATCCCAGCTTTCCTAATTTTGTTATTTTAATAGAAAACCAAATTTTAGTTTTGCATCAGGATGGTATTTGATACTAAAATGCTTTTGAGACTCTTACAGATAAATGTAGCAAATCTTAGCTGGCTTTGACACGTTGTCAAATAAGTGGTTTTTTTTTCATGAACTATATCTTTCTATATTCACTCAGATTTTGTCCTACGTCTTCCTCTTTCTCATTCTGGAACAGTCAGTCATTTTACTTTAGGACTGTTTTCTTTTTCCTTAATAAAAACACATCCTGTGTGTGGGGAGGGGGGAGTGGGCACCAGATATATCGGGTTGGAGGGGACCTGATTCTGGGAGCTGGGCACATAATGGGATGCATGGGTGATGTGATGTGAAGTTGTCCATTGGAAAACTGTCTGATTGTTACCAACCAATGTCACCCCATTAAATTTAACAATAAAATATAATAATATTAAAAAACAAACAAACAAACAAACAAACAAAAAAATAAAAACACATCCTGCATACCTTGCATACAGTGTTGTTCCCCTTCTGTCACTATTTCTCCTAGAGGAATCTTATTTACATACAAGATTATAACTTACAATTACAGTAACTGCTATTTTACAAAGATAACTATGAGGTACATAACTGTTTGTCATATGCCTGTAGTAGACTGGCAGAAATTACAAGTTTACATCTGACAACTTTTTATAACCATGTACTTCCTGATAGTACAACTTCTCGATGTGGCAAAAACAGTAACTTCTCAATGTGGCAAAAATGATACACTTAAAAACATGTAGCTTTTTTGGTACCATAAAAATAAGAGGCAAAAATTATGAACTTGAAATGCTGGTACTTCAGTATTCTATCTCACTTTGAAATGACTTAGGCATTTAATGAACATCCATGAATTAACTTAGTATTAAGTGGAAGGTTTTAAGTTACTGCAAGATTTTGAAAACTGTCCAAGTTGGCTTATTACAAAACATAATTACTGCTGAAATAAAGTTTGTCAGAATAAATGATTCAACTTACCTAAGTACAAATGTAGATGTAATGCTAGTAGTTTATTCTGTTGGCAATTCTGTAAAAACTTAGAACATATTCAAGTAGAATAAAAATGCATGCATATATTACACTTAATGTTTATAACTCAAAAGACATAGCAGTTTTTATTAAACTAACAATATTGAACTAGTCTCATTTGTCAAATTTTACTTAAATATATGTTATCTTGGATTCTTAATACATTTGGGTAAGTTTTTATAAAAATACTTCTGAAAGTATGAGAAGTTTAATTTTCTTAATTTCTGGAAATCCTAGGAGTATTTAATTTATATGAAGTCTTATTTTTAAGTCAATCAGAATGGAACTTCTTTTTTTAAAGATTTTACTGATTTTTGACAGAGAGAAACAGAGAGAGAGAGAAGGGGGAGGGCCCAGAGCAGTCTCCATAGTTGACATTAGTTTTCCATATAGTTTTACTCCACAGGTGGGCACAGGGCTGGGCAGGGCAGGAAGTGGGCCGGGAGCCTCCCACGTAGGCCCCCGCAAGAACTGAACTGGGGGCACACTTCATTTCAGCATGTGGGTCCGCATGGGCTGGGGCCAGGATTTGATCCTTGGTCCCCAGGGCTTCAAAGTGAGCGCTTAACCTGCTGAGCCATCCCAGCTTCCCCAGAATGGAACTTCTTTAAGGAATTTAATAATCTAAATTTATAATTGATAATATTATCTGGAGGTAGGAAAGATAGATATAACATACACATATACCAGTACTTAGGAAAACATATAAGTAGAAACAGTTTATAGCTTCAGGTGGAAATTTACAACTTCCTGGTGGTTTATGTATTAATAAAAGAGCTAGCGCTTGTCCTTCCTTTACTTTTATGGTTTTTTTTTTTTACCATGATTGTGCTTACTGCTCAGTCAATAGTGCTGAAGGGTCTCCAGTAATATTTGCAGAGGAGACTTTTAAGATATTCTTTACCTTGATGTGTAATCTTATGGAAGTTATGCACTAAATTTTGGGTGAGGAAATGAAAAGTGACTAAGGACTGTCTGGATGCCTCTCAAACTCATCTGAGTGGTTAAAAAATTCAACCTGTTTGCACTTCATATTTTTAACCTGTGGGCCCAGAGTGCCTCATGAATACTTACATGGGAAAGGGAGCCTTAAAACTTGAGTGACTAGAGGAAGATGAGGGTTTGGAGTGGAAAGGGAAAAGTTTGACACGTGGATAGAGGAATGGAGGAGACTGGGATATTTATAGAGGAATAAGGATTCCAGGGAGCTGAAGGGAAGGTCAAGGGTGGTAAAAGAGGAAGGAAGAGAAGAGGGTGATGATTAAGTAGAGGTTTTAGATGAGCCAGTTAAGGGAGTTCCCAAGTCCCCCCACCCCACCCCCACCCCCACCCCCGAGAGGAGGACATTGAATTGTCTTTAGTAAAATTTTGCTATTTTAAAAAGTGTTATTTTATTGTTTTTGACAGAGAGACAGAGACAGAGAGAAGGGGGAGGGCCCAGAGCAGTCTCCATAGTTGTATATCTTCGACATGGTTTCATTCTACACAGGTGGGTGGGGGTTGCGCAGGGTGGGAACTGGGCTGGGGGAGGCACACCCCTTTGAACCAGGGGCTGCATGGGGTTGGAGGGGCAAGAACTGAACTTGGGAGCTCCTGCATAGGAAGCACACCCCAGTTCAGCATATGGATCTGCATGGGCTGGAGCCGGGATTTGATCCTCAGTCCCCAGGGCTGCAAGGCAAGCATTTAACCCACTGAACCATCCCGGCTTCCCCTAATTTTGCTACTTTTGAAGACAAAACTGAAGTAGTTCACTAATAGTGAAGCATGCAGCCTAGTGGAAGAAGAGGGAGGGTGCCCAAAAGTGTGAGTTACCTTTGGGATTAGATAATTAAATCAGACATAAGAATTTAAAGGAGCTGGGAAAGAGTAGTATTTCCTGTGAGGTGTCAAGGGAAAATAGAAGAGGACCTCATAGAAGAGCTGAGAATATCCCTGCTCGAGTCAGGATGTGATTCTCTACTCAAAGAGCCAAAAAAAAAAAAAAAGATTTCTTTGAAAATATGAAAGTAATTCCTTATCATGTTGCAGCAGACTAAATGTCTAGAGTAGTTTCAAGAGTTGAACTTGAGGAAAGATCCCTGAATATGAACAGGAGAGGAGTTTAACTGACTCAACAAGTGTCATTATCAAGGTGGGGATAGCATGGGTCCATAAGTGAAATCCAGTCCACATCTAAGCCATGTCACAGTACAAATATTAAGTAATAATAAATCCTTACTTAGTCAGGGAGAGACTTGATTCGAAAAGACTTGTAATAGGAAGAATGCTCTGATTGCAAGATATGCAGGTATTTCAAAACCAAATTCAAAAAGGATTTTTTAATAGTAGAATGGAAGGTATTGATTTCATGGTATATAAGCTACACTGAGGGGCAAGTGTATGTGGGTCCAGTATATATCTTTAATAGAGTAAAACAATATTATAGATCAAACTATACCTTTCAGATACCCCATTTCATATATTGCTGAATAGATATTGCTGAAAATATTGTATTAGAAAGTATTCAAGTATCAGAAGGGTATTTAGGGTGAACTCTGAGATATCCTTTTAATAATGTGTAGGTTTACATACAGTCCTTTAAAAATCCTCAAATATAACCAGTACAATAACTTAAAAGAAGTTAACTGTCCAAATACCCCACAGTTTACATGCTCTTTCTTTCCCTCTCCCCATCCCTCACCCCTTTCCCTTCTCTTCCCCTTCCCCCATCTATCCCTCCCTCCCTCCCTCCCTCCCTCTTCCTCTGCCCCCCCCTCCCCTGCACACACAGCTTCCTTGTACTATGAAGGAAACCTTAAATACCAGGAAGTTTCTTTAGATTTTGTTGACCAGATTGTTCAGTAGAAATGTTAATGTTTGACTTGAAAATCATAAAAGACATTTAGCTGCCACCTAATGCCATGTAGAGATTTGGTACACAGTTTTCCAAGATTAGTGCCTTAAAGAAAGGTGCCCAATAAATATTAGGTTATTATCAATCTTGAATTTTAAGTTGTAAGTGCACTGTGGCTATTTCTTAGCCCTGTGCAGCACTTAGCTAATAGGGACCTTCTTTCTGAATTTAATAATTGGCTCACAGTATGAAGGGCTTAGTATAAGACACTGCACTGGACACTGGACACTGATAAGTTAGTGTGTGATAAATGAGGACCTGAAATGAGTTAAAATGGAATCTGTATGGGAAATTTATTAATTTGATAATAGCAGCAGTAAATACACAGAATAAGCAAAAAGGACTCTTAATCACTTTAAAAAAAGCTATCTGCTCATTTGTTTTTGACTTTGAAAGTTAGATTTAAGTTTAGTTAGAAGGGAAGTTCTTGTTTGTTGTACTTATAGATGAAAGTAGTGAACTTCATAAAGCCATTTGGCAGACATAGTCTATAAATTGGCTTAAACATCTCTGTTTTTGAGCATTTTAATTTTTTGAAGTTAATTTTTTAAAGAGGGAGTGGTTGCTTTTAAATGGTATTTGGATGACACATTTTAAAACTTTAGCAAGTGAGTTTGAGAGAAGATCATGTAGATTATTGCATTAAAACTGGTCTTATTTTTGCTTCCCCATTTGTGTTCTTCATCTCAGCCTGTGTTACACAATCACTTGTCTATTTAAATTCAATGAACTATAGCCGTATTTTAAGTGTTACATAGCCACATGTGGCCAGTGACTACTTCATTGCAAAGTGAAGAGAACATTTCTGTCTTCACAGGAAGTTCTGTTGGGTAGTGTTACTCTAGATCTTTAATTACTATTGATACCAGAAAAGTAGATGTCTGAAATGTGTAACATATTTTAAGAACACCAAAACCATAGAATTTATACTACTACAGTCCTAATAACTTCAGCTTTCTCAGAGTTGAATATTATTTCTTTAGGATAGGACTTATATTTAGTTTTGACATTAGGTCTTATAGGTCATTCTAATAATATAAAAGAGAATAAAATACTTGTGTTAAGAACTATCTCTGCCAGACTTTTTTAAAACAGTTTTGTTAAGATGTAATTGTTATATAATAAATTGCACATGTAAAGTATAAAATTTAATGTTTTGACATATCCATCTCTGCAACCATCATCATAGTTAATATAATGTAGCCAGCACTCACAAAATTACCCTCATGTCTCCCACTTTTTAAAAAGATTTATTTTATTGTTTTTGACAGAGAGAGAGAGAGAGACAGAGAGAAGGGGGAGGGCCCAGAGCAGTCTTCATAGTTGTACATCATCAGCTTTTGACATGGTTTTGTTCTACACAGGTGGGCAGGGGCCACCCTCCTGGGAGGCATGCCCCCTTGAGCCAGGTGTCAAGCCCGGTGGGGTGGGGGAGAGAGGTGGGGAGAACCAAACTGGGGGTCTGCCACATTGGAAGCACATCCCTGTTCAGCATATGGGGCTGCATGGGCCAGGGCCGGGATTTGATCCTCGGTCCCTGGGGCTGCAAAACAAATGCTCAACCTGCTGAGCCATCCTGGCTTCTCCTCATGCCCCTTTTTAATTCCTTCTTCACTTTCTTTTTCACCCTCTTGTTCTACCTCCAGATAACCACTGGTCTGCTTTCTGTCACAGTAGATTAATTTGAATTTTCTAAAATTTTATATAAATGGAGTCATGCAATATATATGAGAGTGGTTTGGAAAGTATCCAGCCATGTAACTGTTCTCATTATATTTACAATGGCTGGATTTTTTCTGGACCGTCCTCGTACTCTCTTTTTGCCTGACTTCTTTCACTCTACATAATTATTTTGAGATTCACCCGTATTGCATGTACAAATAGTTCATTACTTTTTATTGCATGAATATTTTATAGTTTATTCATCCATTAGTTTGTTGATGACATTTGGGTTGATTCCAGTTTGGGTTATTACAAATAAGCTGCTATGAACTTTTATGTGTTCCAGTTTTGGTTGACATACAAGGACTGCCCAGAAAGTATCCAACCATGTAACTGTTTCTGTTATATTGACAGCAGCTGGTTTTTTTCTGGACAGCCCTCATATACTTTCATTTTTCTTGAGTAAATACCTAGGTCTGTTATGGTTGGATTACATAGTAGGTTGTTATGTTTAGCCTTTTAAGAAATAGCTGAACTATTTTCCAAAGTGTCTTTATCATTTTACATTTCCTCTAGTTGAGTATACGGTTCCATTGGCTCCATATCCTTGCCAATTCTTGGTATGGCTAAGCTTTTTAATTTTATCTGACAGATTATTTAATAAGAAAAGACTGTCCTGGTAGAATTAATTCCCGTTCTTGCAACATTTTGTATTTAAAATGCTGCAAAAATAATATTTTGTTTGTGAAAAGATTTTGACAGTCTTCCATAGATTTATTTACTCTTTTTTTGATAGTATTTGTTCAATAATGCTGATTTGAAACTCACTTTATAAGGACCAATACATATTGTTCCATTTACTTACATATTTTTCTTTTTTTGTTCTAGCGGCCCCTTTGTTGCTTTATGCAAACAGACGGGACTTACGATTGGTTGATGCTACAAATGGCAAAGAGAATGCTACGATTGTAGTTGGAGGCTTGGAGGATGCAGCTGCAGTGGACTTTGTGTTTGGTCATGGCTTGATATACTGGAGTGATGTCAGCGAAGAAGCCATTAAACGAACAGAGTTTAACAAAACTGAGAGTGTACAAAATGTTGTCATTTCTGGATTGTTGTCCCCTGATGGGCTGGCATGTGATTGGCTTGGAGAAAAATTATATTGGACAGATTCTGAAACTAATCGAATTGAAGTTTCTAATTTAGATGGATCTTTACGAAAAGTTTTATTTTGGCAAGAGTTGGATCAACCCAGAGCTATTGCCTTAGATCCTTCAAGTGGGTAAGTTTTGTATAACATACAAAGGATATTGTATCTCCTTCTGGTTTCTCTCCATTAGCGTAGACATCCCTACCTGCATCCCCCAAGAAGAAAGAAAGATCAAAAACCAAATTTTAGATTCTTTGGGCTTCTTTGTCAAGTTGACTTGAATGTGGGAATTTATGTGGTGTTTTTAAAGTATGGTGTTTCTGTAAATATTTTCTGATATTACTATGGTATAGCCAGCCATATGTATAATTCTTGGTTTTTCTTTTGAATTTATTTTTTGTTATTATGAGAGGATGATTAGAAGGCAGAGAAAGAATGAAGACTTAACAAGAGTAGTATTTGATAACTCAAGACGATATTAAAAAATCTGCCTCTTATAACTTTGATATACACAATCATTGTGTAATTAGTGTGTTTTATGTTAAACTGAAGTATTAATGTCAGTGTTAAATGAAAAATAAAAATTAAGTTGTTAAATAATTTATTTCTAGTTGGCTAAACATATATTTTCTATAAAGGTTGATTTTCACATGAGAAGCGAGACTTAAAGCTATGGGTAGATGCCATAGAAAGTGTGAACTGTCTCTCTACATGCATTTCTGTTACTATGCTTCAGTCCTGCATATACCATTCCTTAATATATCTCTATTGAATACTTTGTCATGCCAGAGTCTTTTACGACTAGATATAAGATAACTAAACATGAACCTGAAGTGAGCTACTAATAATTGATTAAAACGTAAAGTCTAAAAATAAATAACACATAAAAAGTATTTTAATACTTTGTTTTCTTTGACTTTGAAGCATTATGAAATGCTTTATAACTCATTTCTAAAAGGAATGGATAATATAAAGTAAAACTTGGGAAAAATGAAAGAAAGGTTTCTATGTGCTCCTTTGTCTTGATATCAGGCCTTATTTGAAGACAAAGGTTGTAGAAGATGCCACATTGTAGGAAAATGAAAAGATTTGTTTGACTATAAAAGATAACATAGACTAGTGAAGTTTAAGGATGAGAAGATCTGGAAAACAAACATGTTTTATATAACATAAAAATTACATATTTTTTAGGGGGGTATTATGATATCTGCTAAAGTCAAATGGTCTCTTAATAATGCTTCAGAAAATATTATAGTGGTTCTATGGTAGGAAAAAGGGTTGAATATCCCAAGGAGGAGGTTACAGATGTTGGCTGTGCAGTAAGTTGTACATATTTTTGAGAAATGAAATCTGTTTTGACAGCAAATTTTGTAAGTCTCAGGTAGTGTTGAAATGTTTCTGAGGTTACTGCTTTGTAGAACAGTAAGGTTTTGAGGAGTAATATTTTGGTGAAAAGATAAGTAGTTCTTTTTTTCTTTTTGACATATTCAATCTTTTAACTGTAAGGGTGATGATGGAAATTCACCCAAATATCTATTAAATGGTTAGTATGTTCAGAGCTTTGCTTTTTGTACTCTTGTTGGGGGAAGGGGAAGAATATCTTTAAAGATTTACCAACTATTTAAGGACAGAAAGCTGGGGGGAGAGAACTTTTCCCTTCTTTAGAATATGTTATTTGCATTGTGTAATATGTATGTTCAGGGGGAAAGGTGTTAAAGGAATCAGAAGGACCACAAAAGCTCTTAAGGAAAGTAGGTGGATAAATTTGCTTGATTACGGTACCACAGTTCTGAAGCAGTGTTTGATAATTTCTCTCTTTTTTATTTATTTTATTTATTGTTATTGAGAGAGACAGAGGGAGACAGAGACAGAGAAATGGAAGAGGGCCCAGAGCAGTCTCCATAGTTGTATGTCATCAATTTTTGACATGGTTTTGTTCCACACAGGTGGGTGGGGGCTGCACAGGGCAGGAACTGGGCTGGGGGGCCTCCCAAATGGGAGGCATGCTCCCTCGAGCCAGGGGCTCAACCTGGAGGAGCTAGAACCAAACTGGGGTCGTCCTGCATGGGAAGCACACCTCACTTAAGCTTATGGGTCCACATAGGCCAGCGCTGGGATTTGATCCTTGGTCCTTGGGGCTGCAAAGTAACCCGCTGAGCCATCTGACTTCCCCAAGTGTTTGATAATTTCTGTGTGGGATAATGATTATGTGATAGTACATATTCAAGGGAGCTGAATTTATAGATAACTCTTGACTATTCAGGATCTAATAATTTAATGAGTAGATGAATTATTATCATTTTGTGCCCTAAAACTAATGAAGATTACTTCTGGGTGTAGATCTGGTAAGTGTCTTAGGAAGCAAATTTGCTATATAATTAAAAAGCATATTAGACATTCTGTGCCTTTGATTTATCCATGATACTTCTCAATATTGAAGGCGAGAATTCACCAGAAACTCAGCTAACAAAGGATATTACTGGAAGAATCAAAAATATTGTGCTTTGAGGGTAGAAGGTAGTGTTATTTAAGCTTAAGGGATGCTCAGTGAAGAATAACTATATTTTTTATGTCTGGTTAGTGGTTGTTTGTGTGTGTGTGTTTCTGTGTGTGTAAATTCACATCTCCCCTGACAGTTCTTGTCTTAAATTTTTTTTTCTAATTTTTGGGAAGTTATTTTGTGTCTTATGCTTATTTTTAAAATTATGCTACTAGAAACAAACAGTGCAGACAAATGGTGTATATTTGTTAATTATCATAGAGTGTAATTAAATTGTATTTTAAACTCTTGCATTTAAAAATATATTCTATCAAATGGTCTTTTAGTGTTGATCTTAGATTTGTATTAAAGATTGTGGTTTTAATGGTAAAATAATTTTAGATTGAGTATATTATTCATCAAACAGAAGAGATGATTCCCATATTTATTTTTTGGGAAAAACAAAGTTTTCTTTCCAGAGAAAGTACATGAAAACAGTGCTGAGGAAAAATGTAGGCTTTATTAGAGTTCCAGGACTCTGGGTTATGAGGTTCAGAAGAGCTGACTGAGCTCTCTCACATCAGCTTATGTAAAAGGAAAGCTATTGAATGAGTGGTATTGTTTGAGTCCTGGGAACTAGTGCAGACATCTGTGTGCTTTTGGATGTATGGAGTTCTTTGTGTAATCAGTCCATTTAGCCTAGACTGAAGGGGTGATTTTTATTTCCTTCTCTACATTTGGCCTCTCTTAGTCTGAGATTTTTCTTTTTCTTTTAAGTGTCTGGCAGTGTACAGTTCAGAATAAGGAAAGAACAGAAAAACATGTGTATAGAAATTGCTCCAGAAATGAACAACCATTGTTATGGAAAATAGTATCCTTTATTACTGACTATATGCCTACTCCTAATGAATGAGTTCCTTAATCTGTTCCACAATGACTATACTAATCTTAGTGATGTTGAGAACCTGCTTTTTCAGGTAAATAAAGCTTACCGGTACCCCTAGGGTTTTTTACTTTTAAAGGATCTGTTCATGCTCCAAATGATTTTGGATATTTTTTAAAAGTTTAAACTTTAGTGATTCAGTCTAAAGTGAATTCCTCCTGAGCAGCTTTGAATAATATACAGTTGACCCTTGAACATGGCAGGGGTTAGGGGTACAGATGCCCCATGTAGTCAGGTAGGCGTATGTATTATATTAATAACTTTTGACTTCCCAAAAGCCTAACTACTGGTTACTGTTGATTGGAAGCTTTACTGATAACATAACTAGTCAGTTAACACATATTTTGCAAGCTGTATGTATTATATACTGTGGAATGAAACCATGTCAGAAAACTGATGACGTACAAGTATGGAGACTGCTCTGGGCCCTCCTCCTTCTTTCTGTCTCTCTCTGTCTCTGTCAAAACAATAAAAAGTAAATCTTTAAAAAAAAAAAAAAAAAGAAGTTCTGAGGATCTAATGTACAGTGTCCTGACTACAGTTAATAATACTGAAATTTGCTGAAAGTAGATCTTAGCATCACACACACACAAAGGTAACTGAGTTGATAGATATTTTTAAAGATTTATTTTTATTGTTTTTGACAGAGAGACAGAGATACAGAGACAGAGATAGAGAGAAGGGTGAGGGCCCAGAACAGTCTCCATAGTTGCACATCATTGGTTTTTCCACATAGTTTTATTCCACAGGTGGGCGGGGCTGCACAGGGCAGGAACTGGGCCGGGGTCTCGCCCCAGTGAGAACTGAACTGGGGGCACTCCCCAGTTCAGCACATGGTTTCGCAGGGGCCGGGGCCGGGATTCGATCCTTGGTCCCTGGGGCTGCAAAGTGAGCGCCTAACCCACTGAGCCATCCCGGCTTCCCCTATATACTGTAGTCTTAAAAATAAAGTAAGCCACAGAAAAGAAAATGTTAAGAAAATCATAAGGAAGAGAAAATATATTTAGTTTTTATGAAAAAAAATCCACGTATAAGTGGATCTGCATAGTTCAAATCCATGTTGTTCAAGGATCACATGCATTTTTAAAAAATACATTTTCATCATTGTAAAGAATAATCTTAACAACACTAAAAGTTCTACTTTAAAAATCCTTGCAGATTTGACTCAATGGAAAAAAAATGGTTTATAGTTTCCCTGTCAATTATATACATATAATTGTCATATCTTGAATATGTTTAAAAATATACACTGGACTATCCCAGATGACTAAAATATCTATGACCTTTTTAAGATTAATGGCCTGTCATTTTGTAGAATGTCCCCGAATTTGGATTTGTAGGATGTTTTCTTGTGATTAGATTCAGGTTGTACATTTTTGGCAAGAATACCACAGAAGTGATGTTTTGCTCTTCTCAAGGTA
This sequence comes from Craseonycteris thonglongyai, assembly GCA_004027555.1. Classification (NCBI taxonomy): domain Eukaryota; kingdom Metazoa; phylum Chordata; class Mammalia; order Chiroptera; family Craseonycteridae; genus Craseonycteris; species Craseonycteris thonglongyai. The sequence continues at coordinate 19,013 of PVKE010006524.1, read as the reverse complement.
TCATATCAGCAGGTGCATAATGTGCATACTGGCGATGTTACATTTGATCACTTGCTTATGATGTTGTCTGCCATTTTTTTAAAGACTACTTACTATTTTTTTCTTGTAATAAGTATTTGAAACTATGTAGTTATTATGCTTTTATCCATTGATCTTAGTATTCTTTGACGGTTTTTGCCTGCAACTGTTATTACTGTGGTATTTGTCAAGTGGTGATTTTTCTTGTCCCATTGTTCCTCCTGCATGCATTATTAGAGTTATCCTTAAAGGAAGAACTGTCCTGTCTCTTCCACTTATTTACTTACTCAATTATTTATGCTAGTATGGACTCATGGACATTTATTTTATTCTATAGGTTGTAATTCATTACTGTCATCATTTCTTGCTCATATTGTCCCAGGTTTGGCCAGTGGGAGCTTCTTTAAATCTGTTTCTGTATCCTTTTGACAGTCCCTTATCATTTTCAAAGCACCTTTTTTACTGTCTGGCAGCACAAGATATTCCAGATTTATCTTGTCCTTTGCCTTATCCTTGTGTTAACCATTTCTCCAAGGAGCTCTATATCCTTATATGGGAAAATGGTATTTAGAAACTTAAGATCTGGAAGTTAGGTGTGTTCATTGCTACTGGGTCTTCTTTGCTTTTAAGCCCACTCAGTGGCAGAATTAGAAAAGAGGTACTCGTATATATACACATATACCTAGTTATATGTGTTTCTGTTTGTATGTGCATATTTAAAAAAAGCATGAGTTCGTGTTGATATCTCTAACTAATCCACCACCACAAAATTACACTATAATTTTCTCTTTTTCCTTTTTTGCTACTCCATTCTATGATAATGAGAAGCCTGGTTCTCATCAGCAGTGTATTTTTTTATTTACTCAATCCTCATGTACAGAGGTTTCAGAATTGCTAATTTACACTCTTGTGAGTAACAAATTTACTATTTAGAATTCAATATGATAAAAGTAATTACTACCATTAGAGTCAAATAATGTCCTCCAAATTTATTTAGGTAATTTCTTTTCTTTCCCACTCATTGCAGTATGGCTGTTCTTTGTAATACGTTTAATATTGATTGTAATACATTTTGAAAATTCCCTCCCCCCAAATTTTGCTGGATTTTAGTCATTGATTTATTTTGGTGTTAATGTGAAACAATTGCCATGTTTCTAAGAGCTAGGAAAAAAGTGTTGTTCCTTCCCATCCCTTCTACCTTGGTCCCATTTCTCCTTTCTTTTCACCCTGTTCCCACTTCTAAAGATATTTTAATCTCATTAATTTCTGGTTTTATTTTCTTAAATTTCTTCTTGCACAAATGAGCTGCTTACATGTATAGTTTCTTATATTCTTTTTTCTTATATGAAAGCAACATAGTAAAGCTGCTCTTTTGCACCTTAATTTTATAACAATACAACCTGAATATCAATTCATATCATTTCAAAGATCTGTCTCATTCTTGTGTGTGTGTGTGTGTGTGTGTGTGTGTGTGTGTGTGTGTGTGTGTGTGTGACTGCATAGTATTCCATTTTGTGGTGTGCCATAGTTTATTCAACCACTGTCCTGTGTTTAGACCAAGCTTGTCCAACCTGCAGCCTGCTGGCCGCATGCTGCTTAGGATGGCTTTGAATGCAGCCCAACACAAATTTGTAAACCTCCTTAAAACATTATGAGCTATTTTTGCAATTTAAAAAAAATTTTATCAGCTATAGTTAATGTTTGTGTATTTTTTTTTTTTTTAAGATTTATTTTTGTTGTTTTTGTTTGACAGAGAGACAGAGAGAAGAGGGAGGGCCCAGAGCAGTCTCCACAATTGACAGCAACAATTTTCCATATAGTTTCACTCCACAGCCAGGATTTGATCCTCAGGCTCTGGGGCTGCAAAGCGAGCACTTAACCTACTGAGCCATCCCCTCTTCCCCAGTGTTCGTGTATTTTATGTGTGTCTCAGGACAGTTCTTCCAGTGTGACTTGGGGAAGCCAAAAAATTGGACACCCCTGGTCTAGACCAAGATGGAAAGGTTTCTTTGCCTCCTTCTGCAGGTAGAAGATTTTTCCATTTGTTCCCTGTGGGGCCTATGCTTTGTGCAGAAATCTTGGGACACAGTGCTTCTTTTGTGTCAAGGCCTTACCTTTTTCCCTGCGTTGTCATTGAAATAGAAGTCCCTCAATTTCTGAGATGAGAATATCCTACAGGGCTGTTGTAGCATGAGCATGTACTGCTTTTTACTTCCCTATTCATATTTGGCTCTAAGGAATTCCCTAGTTTGATGATAACCTTAGCTCTATATTTAAAGCAGTGTATATATGTTTTTATTTTGTGTATATGTGTTAGTTCATTTGGGCTGCTATAACAAAATATCACAGCCCCAAGTAGCTTGTAACGGCAGAAACTTATTGCTCACAGTTTTGAAGTCTGGGAAGACTAAGATCAAGGTGGCAGCATTGTCCCCATCTAGTGAGGGCCTTCTTTCTGGTTCATAGTGTCTTCTTGCTGTGTCTTCCCATGGTGAAAAGGTCGAGGAGTCTCTTGGGAACCTTTTTCATATGGCACTAATTCTGTCCATGAGAATTCTATTCTCAACTGAGCATCTCCCAAAGGCCCTATAGCCTTATACTGTCATCTTTGAGGGTTAGGATTTCAACATAGGAGTTTTGAGGAGACACATTCAGACCATAGCAATATGTAAGTCAAATAGAAAGACAAACCAGTGGTTCTAGTTTTGTGAAAGGAGGGTTTTCTGGTTATCTTGTTTCCAAATTATCAGAAATAAGATATGTATCTTTTGTGTTTTTAAATATTGCCTTTACTTATTGGAAATATATGTGCATGATAGTTGGGCATTATTCATACTTACTAATATGTGTATTAATGAATTCTTTAAATTATTAGTAGGATTATATAAAGAACTTCAAGGATTATGAGATGATTTATAATCTGGTATAGATCTAGTTCTCTTAGTTTTTATAACTCAATTCTAAATGTCTTAGCCACCTTTGTGTGTAATTAAATCTTGTAAAGGGTGAAAATGTATCCCTTTATTGTAGATTTATTGAAACTGAACATTCTTGAATATTTTGTTGGGGGAAATTGCATTCAGATTGAGCATACATATTAGATTAGGGGCTTGTGAATATTTTGGAAAATTAATTTTATCCTTACATAATTGTAGAAATTATATGCTTTGGATTGTAATTAATTTGAATAAAATGTCTGGTATCAAATCTGATTGTCAGTTGAGATATTTTTATTTTCCTGACATAAGAAATTTTGACATCTTGAAAACTTGTTTTCTTTTATTACTTCCTAATTAAAATGAGGCCAATACTTACTCTTCACTCCATTTAAAAATTATTTTCCAGAATTCATTGTAAATGGATATGAGGGCAGAGGTAGCAGTGAAATTATATTTGTATGAAAACTAGCGAACAGCCTATAATAACCTGGTAGTGTTTTCATGGTTTTTGATGAATAACAGATGTGCATACTATTTCAAAGCAGAGCTGTAACCACATATATTTAATTCTTTAGTATCAAGTAATTTCTCTTAATTTAAAGTCAAAATAGAACCCATTGAAAAAGTAAATTAGGGGCCAAATAGAATACATAATTGGAAACTTACTGATAATTGTTGCTGAAGAGAGATTTCTTCTATATGAATCTGTAGGCCATGGGAGTTATCAAACACTTGCATTTCCTTACCTAAGGGATACTAAGATTGGCTTTTACATATAATACTAATTAAAATCTCTGCAGAATACAGATAGTTGAATTTAGAACTTTATTAAGTACTTTTGAGTAACCATAGGTTTCTAAGCTAGATTAACTGCCCCAAAATAAAACAACTAAGCCAAACCAAGCCTACTCTTTAGTGTGTGTTCCCCAGTTATTTCTAATTTTGGAAGGAATCCAAAATAAGGGATGTATTGGAGTCTAATTTTTAGGTGTAGTTGGGTTAAGGGGGTAGTTTTCAAGCCTCTTTTATTTTAATAATAGAAAATGTTTATGTCATATCCTAGAAGAGAATCTAGAGAATGCTTTTGTCCCTCTCAGGAATTTTCTTTTCTCCTTGCATCCTGAAATCATTATTTTGCTAGTAGTCTTATGTTTTCTGTTCTACTAGCTGATCTTTCAATAAAAGCGTTACACCTTTCTCTTATTGGCTGGTGTCCATAACTCCTTTAAAGATTAACTCTCTTAAAAGTAGTCTGTAAATATTGCACCTTTTTAAAACTGACACCTTTATGCCATTCAACCTTATAGCAGGTGCCCTTTACCATATTAACCTGTGTTCTTCATATTCATTCTCTTGTGCAACTTGACAGTTACAGCCAGAGTCTGTATATCTATTAACGTATTTTAGTGCTGGAAATGGCCTTCCCTCACATCTACAATGTAGATATAAGTAGTGGTGTTTTATTTGACATTCATTGATCCCATGATGTGTTCTGTTTGCAACTCTGTTCTAGCTGTGTAAAGTTTCTGAAAATTTTCAAGTTATAGAATAATTTTTGAAAAGCGAAAAACAAAAACCCCTAAAGGGTGCAGTTAAAACATACATATAATAGATTGATATAAAAAATTGGAAAGTTAAAGTTTGCTGAGATTTTTTAAAGCTCTTTTGTAAACTTGGAATTTTTCATATAATCTCTCTCTGATATATAGAATGAACTTTTAGTTTCTTTTTGTACCTAGAGTAGTAGAGTCTGCTCCATTTATAGAGATATATATTTGAGATATATATTTGTGCCATGTCTGGATTATACATATTTAAGAAGGGAGCTTTCTAGTCGTGTCTTTCACTGCACTTATACCTAGGGATATAAATTGGTATTTATGACAATGTTAAAATATTGTAACTCAACTTTGTTCCCTCACCTGGCCCAAATAAAGTCCTCAGATAATTATAACCCAAGATACAAAATAAATCCTCTGTATCCAAAGTAGATACAGAGGATACTTTGATTTTGGAGGACAGATCCCAGTGAATATTTTCTTCCCTCTCTCCAGGGTTTTACTCCTCCCTTATGCTGAGTGATAAGTTTGGTTTTGCAAAATGAAATTCCCAGTGACATCAGCTTCCACAGTTTTCCATCACAACCCTGTACAGCAAAGGTGTCCAGTCTGGCTTCACACATAAAATACACTAACACTACCGAAAGCTAAGGAAGTAAACAGCAACAAAAAAATTGCAAAGAGAAAAAGTCTCAATGTTTTAAGAAAATTTATGAATTTGTATTGGGCTTCATTCAAAGCCACTGTGGGCTGCATGTGGCCTGCCGGCCATGGGTTGGACAACAGAACTTCACTGTTCTCTGGTATTCGCATGCGTGTGTGTGTGTGATCACACATAACTTTACCTTATGATTTCCCTATGCATTTGCACAAATGAGCACAGCTATACATTCTTTATTTAGCTTGAACCCTTCTCATTACCACCAGCCAAAGTAGAATTGGACAGATACTTCCACGTTAATTTAGTCTCATCTGCATTATAAATCTGCTCTGGGATCAAGCCATTTTCAGCAACTAACTCATTAAACACATCGCAAAATGAAGCTGCAGCCTCAAAATCAGCGGATTTCTGGTCATCTGACAAGTCCAGCTTACAGATGCCATGATGAATCTTGAATTGGGTAGTTGAGCCATTGAATTCTCTTGCCTTTTCCTGCAACATGGGTCCAGAAATATAACCACCCTCAGACCTAGTCAGAGAAAAACCACTCATAAAGGGCCTGATCAAGCACTTCGGGATTTTCGATGTCAGAAGTGTATGATGCTTCTCACATTCTTGTCACTGTCTGACTTAACATAAAATTCTTTTATCCTCTGGGACTGAGCCTACTGTCATAAATCATTGACAGACCGACATTAAATTTCTCCCTGAGCACTGCACGCCTCTCACCTTTTTCAAGCATCTGCTTGAGGGTAAGCACTGTGTTTACACTTACTTGGGGCCTGTGCTTACTTGGGGCCTGTTTTGGCGGGCATCCTTAGGGTTGGAGGAGAACACAAAATTTAAAGATTTATTTTTATTGTTTTCTTGATAGACAGGCAGAGAGAAACAGAGAGAAGGGGGAGGGCCCAGAGCAGTCTCCATAGTTGACAGCATTATTTTTCGATATAGTTTCACTCCACAGGTGGGTGCGGGCTGCGCAGGGCAGGAACTGGGCCGGGAGCCTCCCACATAGGCCCCGGCAAGAACTGAACTGGAGGCACACCCCAGTTCAGCATATGGGCATTCCTGGGTCTGGGCCAGGATTCAGTCCTTGGGCTCCAGGGCTGCAAAGCGAGTGCTTAACCCTCTGGGCCATCCCAGCTTCCCGAGAGCACAAAATTTGAATAGTAATCTTAACTGACTGGTTTATTTACACATAGTGAATTGGTGGGAGTGGGAGACAAGTGGTTGGTGAGGCTTGGGCTTACAGCACTTACATGGTGTGCCACACATCAAGTTTAAACATACATTTCCACTAGAAATTGATTTTATTTTAATTTTTATTAAAGTATTATTTTATTTTCTTTGATTTTTTTTTTGCTGGTTGCTTGAGAGTGCCGGTTGCTTGAGTTCCAGTTAACAGTCTACTGCAATTCTTACCTTTGATCCTCCATACATAAGGTTTTTTTTTCAAGATTCCCTCCCCCCTTTTTTTAATTTTTTTATTTTCTGGAGTTTGAATATGTTATGCTCAGGTGTAGGGTTGTGTTTTTTGTTTTGTTTTTGTTTTTGTTTTATTTATGCTGATTACTGTCCTGTGAGCTTCTTGAATCTGGTTTGTTTTCTGACAATAATTTGGCAGAAATTCTAAGTCATTCCGTCAAATAATTGCTTTTTCTTTTCTTTCTGGTATTATCATTTCATATATGTTATATACCTTTTGTAGTTATTCCTCAGTTCTTAGATATTCTATTTCATTATTTTCCCTGTCTTTTTCTCCCTGCTTTTCAGTTTGGAAGAATCTATGGATATATTTGCAAGCTGAGATTATTTCCTTTTTCCTAAGCTGTCCAGTCTACTAAATGAGCCCATTAAAGACACTAAATTCTGTTAAGTTTGTTTGATCTTCAACCTTTCTTTTTCTTTTTTCTCAGAATTTTCATCTCTCTGTTCTTACATGTTTCCTATTTTTTTCATTAGAGTCCTTAGCATATTAATGGTGGTTGTTTTAAATTTCTAGTCTCAGACTTCTAGCATCCCTGCCATATCTATGTCTGGTTCTGGTGCTTGCTCTCTCAAACTTCTTTTCCCTTTATTATGCCTTGTAATTTTTTTTGTCGAAAGCTGAATATGATCTATTGGATAAAAGGAGCTACAGTAAATAGGCCTTTAGTAATGGTTTGAGGTGTTGGGAGAGGGCAAGTGTTTTGTGGTTCTTTGATTAGGTCTCAGTATTTTGGTGTGTCTGTGCTCCTGGGCTATGAGCTTCACAAATGCTTCTGTGTCTCTCTCTCTCTCTCTCTCTCTCTCTCTCTCTCTCTCTCTCTCTCTCTCTCTCTATATATATATATATATATATATATATATATATTATTACTATTATAATTATTTTATTTTTTTAAATTTCACTCCCTTAGGTGGGACAAGATGGCTAAAAGGGACTGAAGTTGGGTATTTCCCTTCTTTCATGTCAATTAGGATCTGATAAAACCCTGGCAAAATAGTTTCTCTTGAGGGCGGGCCTTGATAAGAAGAATAGAATGTTCAGAATGATTATTACTCTTTTCATTCCATGCTGGAAGCATGAAGGGATTTTCCTTTGATCTTCACTATGAGTACCTGGTAGTGTTTTTGGAGGTAAAACTAAAAAAAATGTGAGGGCCTTCTCAAGACTGATTCTCTCTGGAGATTTTTGCTTTCAGATTTGTACTAAGCCTCCAGCAATTTATAAGTTGCAGATTAGGTTTTACTACCCAGGTACTGGTTCCTACAGTGGTTTCTGCTTATGGTTCTCTACTCTGATAAGTTGAGGTTCTCTGTATCTGTCTTTCCGTGTCTCCAATTTGGGGGCAGCAGTTTGCTCTGACCTTACTTTTCTGATGGATCCAAGAATTGTAGCTTTTTCAGTTCAGGATTTTTCTTGTTGTTAGGATGGAGTGATAACTTACAAGCTTTTAAAAAAAGATTTATTTTATTGTTTTTGACAGAGGCAGAGAGGGAGCGAAGAGGGAGGGCCCAGAGCAGTCTCCATAGTTTCACATCTTCAGTTTTTGACTTGGTTTTGTTCCACACAAGTGGGCAGGGGCCGTGCAGGGTGGGAGCTGGGTTGGGGGCCTCCTGCATGGGAAACACATCCCAGTTCAGCATGTGGGTCTGCATGGGCCGGGATTTCATCCTTGAACCCCTGAGCTGCAAAATGAGCACTCAACCTGCTGAGCCGTCCCTGCTTCCCCTTCTAAGCTTCTTACATGCTAGACTGGAAAATGAAAGTCAGGGCTTTGCTTTTTTTGCATTGAAAATCTGAACACGTGAAGATTGGGTAAAGAATAATATGATATGTATTAACTAGAAGGATCTCACATAATATATGAGGGCTGTCTGGAAAAAATGCAGCCATAAATGCCTCTATTTTTCATATTATATGGCTGGATACTTTCTGGACAGCCCTCATATGTACTCTGGAATCTTAGTTTTGATATAGATGAGTTCCAGGCATATTCAAAGGTTTTAATTTGGATTTGGGCAGGCATCCAATAAATAAAATCTGTATGCTCCTGTATCTTCTTTATATTCTCATTCTTAGTCTGGTTCCCTGAACTGTTGATATTAAATCTAATAATACTGTTATTTATTACAAATTGTTTTTAGGAAACAAATACTTTAGACTAGACTGATTTTGTTTCAAAATTCTTACACTGAGACTGAGCTAAGTGAATTCACATCATCTTAGTTTTTATATAGAATGACCAAAGTGGAAGTGAAAGCAGCAACATCAATTCATAACTGTCTTTTAAAGCTTCTATTGGGGAAGCCAGGATGGCTCAGTGGGTTAAGCCCTTGCTTTGCAGCCCTGAGGATTGAGGATTGAATTCACCCCTGGCCTGGGGGGACCCATGTGCTGAACTGGGGTGTACTTCCCATGAGGAAGGCCCCCAGTTCAGTTCTCATTCCCCAGTTCTGCCTCAGCTTGAGGGGGCGTGCCTCTCACTTGGGAGGTCCCCAGCCCAGTTCCTGCCCTGTGCAGCCCTCGCCCACCTGTGTGGAACAAAATAATGTTGAAAACAGATGATGTGCAACTATGGAGACTGCTCTGGGTCCTCCCCCTTTTCTCTGTCTCTGTCAAAAAAAAAAAATCCTTAAAAAAAAGCTTCCATTAATTTATTAATGATAAAAATGTAAGTGAAACTCTGAAACTTGGTTGTAAAATAAGGTATGAAATCTGTTTTATTATATAGCTCTGTAATATTTTTCCTCTGAAGCCTAATCATGAGCAGATAGCTGTTAGTAATCTGAAAGCAAAATTTTCTGAAATGAGTCTCCTCAGAGATTGTGAAAAAACTGGTCTGTACTTGTAGATAAGCCTACAAAATGTACTGAACAAAGCCTACTCTATTTGGTATAATTGAAGGAAACTTTGGAAATGTGTATGCTTGCCTGAAGAACGAGTGGTAAAATTGTTTGTAAGTTGTACATATAGAAGATGAGAAGCATCATTTAAAAAAGCATACTGTATATTTGTCCAGAACCAATATAACTTCACAGCAGAAAGTGAACCTAACGTATGCAAATTAAGAAGAATCATTTAGGAGTTTAGAGAACCTCAGGATAGGATGCAGACTGAGACAGATAGAAAAATCTAATTCTATTAGAAATGCATGAAAAAATCTCACTGAAGAGAATAGGGAAGGAAAGATGCTGACCTGAGTAACATTGGAAGTGCATGGAACCTGTAAAACTACAGGAAAAGGAACTGACACACAAGTAGTATACTCTGGTTGATAGTGTTGCTTTCTAAGAGGTATGTTGAATAATTCTGATTTTATGCTAGAGTTAAACAGTTAGTTAAAATAGGTGTAGGTGTTGGGAACCAGGTTTTTCTCATTGTTGGAATAAGAAGTTACAGATAACCTAAGTCCTAACCTGTGTATTACAAATTATATCATTTAATGACTTCAGGTATGAGTGAGATTTGTAATGATATAAACAAATAGAAATAAATCCCTTGTTCATAGAGTAATGATTATATTTTGCAGTATTTGTAATTGTATTCAAATTATTATTAAATATATATGATATGCTCTGTCTTTCTGCCTTATCCCCCAAGGAGAAATGTAGCAACAGAATTTCAGCGTAGCTAATACTTGTTTCTAATTTTCAATTAAACAGTTTGTGGCAAGACTTGGAGAATGGCTGGCTATTTTCAAGTCATTCCAGGAGGCTGAGATTAATGATTATAACATGCATGTAAAGGTTTGGGAAAATTGGATCCTGTTTTTTCTTTTGATGAAATAAAGGGTTTGGATGAAATAATTAGAGGAATATTCTTAAAAACCTAGGAGCATCTTTATCATTTTTATTATGCTTTGTGATTGGCATAAATGTTTACCACATTTTCTGGGAGAGTGATTTAAAGCATTTTATCTTGTTGTTGGACTGTGTCAGCTATAATTTTGGGTTTAGCAAATAGAGTCACAATATAATTGAGATTTAAATGATGGTTTTTTTGAATTGACCTAGGAGCAATTTACCAAATGCTTTATAGATTTAGCCTAGAAATACTGCTTTCTAGAAATAGTGTTTTCTAGAGTTGTGTACACTACTTCTATTACTATGTACTTATTGTGTATTTTCTGATGTTATAAAGACACATCCGTAAGGAAAGATAATACTTTGATTTTATTCTCTTGTTAAAATGCAGATTCTGATTTAGTAGTTCTTGGGTGGGACTTGAAATGTTGCTGAGGCTATTGGTGCATGGGCCACATTTTGAGTAGTAAGGCATTAGAGCAGGGTTGTCCAACCTTTTGGCTTCCCTGGGCCACATTGGAAAAAGAATTGTCTTGGGCCACACATAAAACATACTAACACTAACGATAGTTTCATTAACAAAAAACCCACAAAAAAATACCATAATATTTTAAGAATGTTCACAAATTTGTGTTGGGCCACATTCAAAACTGTCTTGGGCCTCAGGTTGAACAAGCTTGCTTTAGAGCAAGAGGTGTACTCCTTTGCATTTATCTTCTGGCCCTACCCCTCAGCTCCCGGCAATTGCTGATTTGTTTTATCTTCATATAGTTTTGCCTTTTCCAGAATGTCATGTGAATGGAATCATATTGTATATATGTATGTAGCTTTTTGAGATTGGCTTCTTCTTTGACTCAGCACAGTACAGTTAAGATTCATCTATTTTGTTGCCATCAGTGGTTTGTTTTTTACTGTTGCTTTGGCTTAGTGGTATTCCATTGTATGGCTGTATGGCAGTTTGTTTATCCATTAATCAGATCAAGGACACTTGAGTTGTCTCCAGCTTTGGTGATTACAAATAAAGCTATTTATACATACTATAAATATTTCTTCTGTATAGATTTTTGTGTGAACATAAATTTTCATTTCTCTTTTATTACTCTTGGGAGTCAGATTGTTGGGTTCTGTGGTAACAATAATTAACTTCATAAGAAACTGAATATTTCCCAAAATGGATATACCATTTTTCTTCCCACTAGCAATGTGAGAGAGTTCCTGTTGCTTTGCATCCTCACTGGTTTTTGGTTTTGTCAGCTTCTGTGAGTCCAAGGTTGTCCAACCTGTGGGCCAACTCAAATTCATAGACTTTCTGAAAACATTATGAGTGTTTTTTGTTTTATTTTATTTTTTTAAAGCTCATTAACTATCGTTATGTTAGTATATTTTATGTGTGGCCCAAGACAATTCTTTTTCTTTCATTGTGGCCCAGGGAAGCTAAAAGATTGGACATCCCTGCTTTAAGCTATTCTTATATGTATGTATTTACCTCATTATGGTTTTAATGTGTATTTCTTTAGTGTCTCATGATGGTGAGCATCTTTGTATCTGTTTAATGTTATTTGTATATCTTTGTTGAAATAATCTGTCAAAACTTTTGCCAAGCTTTATATTGTTTTTTCTTCATTATTTTTTAGTTTTGAAAAATATTGATTTAGTCTGGATAAAAGTTCCTTTATCAGATATGTGTTCTCCTATGTTTTCTTTTCTTTTGGGTTTTGTATTTAATTCCATGTCCCATTTTGCGTTATGTTTTGTATGCAGTATGTGATACAATTGAAGTTCGTCTTTTGGCATATGGTTGTAGAATTGTTCCAGTACCAACTGTCCTCTGTTGAATTGTCTTTTTATTTCTGGTCTCTGGTCTGTTCTTTTGATCTTTGTGTCTGTTATTTTTTCAGTGACATGCTGTCTTGATTACTATAGTAAAGATAGTAAGTTTTTAAAATAGTATTAGTTCTCCAAGGTTGTTTTTCATTTTCAGAATTGTTTTGGCAATTCAAGTCTTTGATTTTTCAAATGAATATTAGTATCAGCTTAACAGTTTCTAATGAAATCTTGCTGGGAATTTGATTAGGATTGTAAATCCTAATTAGCTTTGGGAGAAATGGAATATAAACCATATTGAGTCTTCCAATCTGTGAACATGGCACATCTCTTCATTTATTTAGGTCTTTGATTTCTTTCACTATTGTTTTGTAGTTTTTAGCATATAGATCCTGCAAATGTGTTGTTACATTTGTACCTATGTATTTAATGTTTTATAATTTTATTGCAAATGATACTGTTTAAATTTTTAAATTTCCAAATGTTCATTGCTTTTGTGTAGAATATAATTGATTTTTATATCAACCTTATATCCTGAGATCTTACTCAACTCACATACCGGTTTTAATAACTTTTTGTCGATTTTTAAAAATTTCATACATAGGTCATAATGTCTGCAAATAGAGACAGTATTTTTGTTTTGTTTGTTTTGTTTTCATTTTTAATTTGTTTGCTACTTCTTACCCCCAGCCTTTTTCTCTTTTTCTTCTTTTATACCCTTATTCCAGTGGTTAAGACATCCATTAGGGTGTTAAATTGTTCGAAACAGTAAGAACAGACACCCTTGCATTGTATTCCAAGTAGCATTTAGTCTTTCGTCATTATTTATGGTGTTAACTGCAAGTGTTTTTATAGATGTACATTATTAAGGTAAGGATGTTCTCTAGTCTAGTTTCCTGAGAGTTCCTATTATGAATTAGTGGAGAAGTTTCTCAAATGCCTGCCAGTACCTATTGAGGAATTACGTGATTTTTCTTCTTCAGTCTGTTGCTCTGGTAAATGTCATTGATTTTCTAATACTGAACCAGCTCTGCATTCCTGGCATTAATCCCACTTGGTCATGTTGTATTAACCTTTTTTATATATTGTTGGATTTGATTTACTCACATTTTGTTAAGGGTTTTTGCATTTGTGTTCATTGATGACATTGATTTGTAGGTGTTGTTTTCCTTTGTAATGTCATTTTCAGATTTTGGAATCAAGGTAATGCTTGCTTCATAAAATGCATTGGGTATTGCTGCCTCATATTCTGTTTTTTTGGAAGTTGTGTAGAATTGGAATTGGTATTACTTAAGTCTTGAAATATTTGGTAGAATTCACCAATTTAGCCATTCAGTTCTTGAGTTTTCTTTATTATAAAGTTTTAAATTATGAGTTTAATTTTTTTAATAGGTATAGGACCGCTCATATTATCTATTCATGTGAGAATGTATATAGTTTATGTCTGTCAAATTTTGGGGAATAATATTGTAACTTTCTGATACTGGGTTGTTTCTTTTGTTGTTGTTATATTTTTAGTAAATAACTTTCTTTTTTTTTAAATTTTATTTTTATTGTTTTTGACAGAGAGAGATAGAGAGAGAGAGAGAGATACAGAGACAGAGAGAGAACTGAACAGGGCGAGCTCCCAGCTCAGCACATGGGTCCGCACGGGCCGGGGCCGAGACTCGATCCCTGGACTCGATCCCCGATCCCTGGACTCGATCCCTGATCCCTGGACTCGATCCCCGGTCCCAGGCACTGCAAAGTGAGCGCTCAACCCACTGAGACATCCTGGCTTCCCCAATAACTGTTTCTGATTTGCTTTTTCTGTGGTTACTTTGAAATTTATTCTTTTGACCTCTTTGATCCCTATGTGAAATTGGAGGTAACTTATTCTCTTTTCTTGGCTCTAGATAGAGTTCAGGTAGCTCTAAAATTAGCATCATTATAAGAAGACTGGAGGGGAGGGATGACTCAGCTGGTTGAGCGCTCTCTTTGCAACCCTGGGATCTGAGGATTGAATCCTGGCCTGTGCGGATTCATATGCTGAACTGGGGTGTGCCCCCAGTTCGGTTCTCACCGGGTCAAGCTTCCCATGTGGGAGGCCCCTGGTTTGGCCCCCAGCTTGAGAGGCATGGAGGCCCTGGGGCAGTTTCCGCCCTGTGTGCCGCTTCCCTCCCCTCCCCCCATGGGGAATGAAACCATGTTGAAAACTGATGACATACAACTGTGGATACTTCCCTCTTCTCTGTCAAAAAACAATAAAATAACACACAAAAAAGAAGACTGGAGATCTTTTTTACTCTGATTCTTGGAGTCTCAGGCAGAAACTGGGTCAGTAATTTTGACAAGCTTAATGACTCCCCCACCCTCCACACACACATACACAGGCAAAGAGGAGTTTTGTTTGGGGGCATGTCTATGTAACTCAGTAAGATTGCATACTCTTCCCTGCTGCTGATTTATGTGGATTTGAAAAAGAGGGTAATAAGTGATGAGCTTTTATTTTCAGAAGTGTTCAAACACCAGTTCTCTTTTGTGAAAACTCAGAATTATGAATTGCTTTTTGAGTTAATACAGTTTTTCTTTTATTTAAGACAAGCTTTTTAAATATTTATCTCTTACTTGACTGGACCTACTTAAAGGGAAACACAAAATTTATAATTATTTTTAAAAACATTAGTTTTGTGATTTTTTTATACTTAATTTAGTATAGCGAAGGTTAGATGCAAGTCAATCAGTGCCAAAGTAATGCAGTGTCAAACTGATTACAGTTGACTCTTGAACAATGTGGGGTTAGGGTATAGACACCCTACACAGTCAAAAACCCAATTATAACTTTCAATTCCCCCCAAAGTTAAGTATGAGGGAGGCTGATAAGTTTTGCATCTACTGTAATATTGTCTGTTACATTAGACATATCTGGATAGAACTGGTTCTTTGTAGTCGTATGGTATCCATCCTCCATTATTCTTTTTTTATTTTTAATTTTTAAATTTTTATTGTTTTTGACAGAGAGAGAGAGAGAGAGAGATACAGAGACAGAGAGAAAGGGGAAAGCCCAGAGCAGTCTCCATAGTTGCACATCATTGGTTTTTCCACATAGTTTCATTCCACAAGTGGGTGCGGGGCTACACAGGGCAGAAACTGGGCCCGGGGTCTCACCCCGGTGAGAACTAAAGTGGGAGCTCTCCGCAGTTCAGCATATGGGTCTGCACAGGCCGTGCTGGGACTCGATCTTTGGTCCCCAGGGCTGCAAAGTGAGTGCTTAACTCACTGAGCCATCCCGGCTTCCCCCACTCCATTATTCTTGACCTTGCATACACACATCCTTGTATTTTTCACCCAGTGCACATTGAAATGGAAGAGTGTTCAGATGTTCAGTTCAAAAAGTGTGCTGTTACTGAATTCTTAACAGTGGAAAACGTTCCTCCAATAGAAATTCACAGAAGAATGCAAGCCGGTTATGGTGATCACTGTGTTGATGTGAGGACAGTAAGATGCTTGGTAAGTTGGTTCATCTGTGATGAAGAAGTAAGGTCTGCAGTGAGAAAATGATTTCTAAAACAAAGTGCTGATTTTTAAAAGAGATTTATTTTCATTGTTTTGACAGAGAGAGAGAGACATAGAAGGGGAGGGCCCAGAGTGGTCTCCATAGTTGTATGTCATCAGTTCTTGACATAGTTTCATTCCAGACAGGTGGGTAGAGCAGGGGGCCTCCTGCATGGGAGGCATGCCCCCTTGAGCTGGGGTCCAAACCGGGCCTCCCCCACTTCAGCGTATGGGTCAGCATGGGCTGAGGCTGGGACTCGATCCTTGAACCCCAGAGCTTCAAGGTGAGTGCTTAACAAACATGCTGAGCCAACCCAGCTGATTTTTTTTTAATGATACCGGTAGATTAAAAAAATTAGTGCAACGTTGGCGAAGGATATTGAAATATGGGTGGTAATTTTGTAGAAAAACAACTATGCAGCTTTGAAAATAAATGATGTAGGTTTACATATATATTTTATTTCATTAAAATATCTATCTCTGTTCATTTTCTATTTAAGTAAAGGTAAAATTTATCAGCTCGTCCTCTTACTAGGAACCTGCTGTTGACTGTTGACTGGAAGTCTTACTGATAATATAAAGTTTATTAGTACATACGTGCTATATACTGTATTCTTATAATGTGTAAACGAGAGAAAGGAAATGTTAAGAAAATCATAAGGGAAATACATTTATAGTACTGTACTGTATTTATTGATGCCATAGGTTTATGTAATCTGTGTAGATGAATCATCTGTCAGTACCAAGATCTTGTCTGAACAAAACACTGTAGATATATACATATTACTAACACTAGATATCAAAAATGAAAAGACAATGTAAAAAAGAAATTTGTATTTATTTACAGGTATAATGATGTATGCATTGATAATGAATAAGCAACAATATGATTGTCTTAGGTAGCTTAGTGTAATTAATATGATTGTTTTATAGTAGCCTAGCTTATACTCTAATGAATGAATTGTTATAAAATTTTTATGGCATAAAAATACCCACCTACCTGTGATGATAGCCTGCTACATGATTTTTCCAATTACAAGAGAGTCATACTGTATGGTAATGCAATTCTTTGAAGCAGAGTTATAAAACAGTAACACATTAATTTTATATGAAGTATCAATCACCTTATGTCTGTGTAAGAATAGGCTATCTATCCATGTCAATACAAGTCTTGCACATGATGTTCTACACGATAAATACTTAGGCAATGATGATGACAAAAAAATAGTCTCTTTTAGTTCTTGCTATATAGTTACTGGATTTTTACATGAAGACACATATACAATAATTTAAGTATGGCATGATGATTATTTACTAATTAAGTGGAAGTGGATCATTGTACAGGTCTTCATCACTGTCATCTTCACATTGAATAAGCTGAGGAGGGAGGAGGAGAAAGAAGAATGGTTGGTATTACTGTCTTGTGTAGGAGAGGTGGAAGAGCTAGAAGGAGAGGCAGGAGAGGCATGCACACTTGGTTGTAACCTTACAGAAATACATTGTAATTTCTATCTGACTTTTTCTACTTTTTCATTTCTCTAAAAATGTTCCTGTATGGTACCAATCCTTCTCCCACCATTTGCATTAGTTTTAGTGCCTGTAGTGCCTTTAGTCCATGTTGTAAAAGAAGTCAAAAGAAGCAATCTTGAATAATCAGAATTCTTCTGCCAGATTATCTAATGTCAGTTTGTTTTCAGGCACTGCTTCTTCTATATCTTCTTCCTCACTGTCTGGCACTGTTTGGAAGCACTCATCTCCATCAACTCATCTTCTGTTAATTCTCTGATGTGGTGTCCATTTAGCTCTTGAATTTCTTGAAGATCCCTGTCTTGGAACCCTTTTACCCCACCTTTTTTTTTTTTTTTTTTTTTTTTTTTTTTTTTTTTTTTTTTTTTTTTTTTTTTTTTTCTATATTCACAATCTCTTTCATGATTTCTTTGATTGGCTCTGTTGTAAATCCCATGAAGTCACGTGCAGCATTTGGACACAATTTCTCTAGCGGAATTTTATTGTTTCAGGTTTGATGTCTTTCATGGCTATAGCAACAATGGCATCTTCAATGGTGTAACCCTTCCACACTTTCATGATGTTCTGTCTGGGTTCTCTTCCATAGCATTGATGATCTTTTCCATAGAGTGCTGTGTCATGAGCCTTTAAAGCCCTATAACCTCCTGATCTAGCAATTGAATTTAGAGACATTGTATATGTGGGCAAGTAGAGTACTTTGATGTCTTTGGTGTTGAACTCACAGGTTCTAAGTGGCTAGGGGCATTGTCCAATATCGAAAGAACTTTAACCCTTGCAGTGAGAGTTTTGATATCACATACATGCATACAAAGTGCTATTTGTAAATTTAGAAAGTTTTAGAACTCAAAAATGATGTGAAATATATCTTTTGAATTTGTCAAATCAATCCTTTTGACACTACTAGGGGATATATTTTGTTTTTTGGAAATTCAGAACATTTTTTGAATCTGTTGACTAGTCGCTTGCCGCAGTAGAGAGCTACATAAATTGAAAAGTGACTTTAGTTGCTTACCACAGTGAAAGGGTTAAAAAGCATTCCCTTTCTGGTAAGGTATTTCCTGACTGCAGGGACAAAAGCATCGATGGTACCAGTCCAGAAAAAGGGTTTTCATTGTCTAGACCTTGTTGTACAACCAAAAGACCGGTGGTGGTGTTTTATCTTTTTCCTTCAAGGCTCAGGTGTTAGAAGCTTTATAGATGAAGGAAGTCCAATCATAAACCTTACTGCATTTGACAGAACAGTAGAGTTAGCCTATCCCTTCCTGCCATAAAGCCTAGTGCTCTAGTGCTCTCTTCTCTTCCTTACTAATTAGTGTCCTTTATGGCATTACTGCCCCCCTCGAATAGAGCACTTTTGTCTGCATTAAAAATCTCTTGAGCTAGATAATCTTTTTCCTCAATGATTTTCTTAATAGCATCAGGGAACTTGTCTGCTGCCTTTTAGTTGGCAGAAGCTGCTTCTCCTGTTACTTTGACATTTTTTTGAAGCCAAATCTCTTTCTAAAATTATCAATCCATCTTTTGCTGGCATTAAATTCTCCAGCTCAGCGTCTTTCATCTTCATTTTGCTTTAAGTTGTCATATAATGACTTCACTTTTTCTTGAATCATATTAGAGTCTGTAGATATACCTTTCTTTTTTATAGATTCTTTTTTTTTTTTT
>PVKE010006523.1:0-54031 GCA_004027555.1 Craseonycteris thonglongyai | reverse complement strand
TATATGGAAAACTAATGCTGTCAACTATGGAGACTGTTCTGGGCCCTCCCCCTCCTCTCTGTCTCTCTCAGTCAAAAATCAATAAAAATAAATCTTTAAAGTAAAATTGTAAATATATATATGAAGTCTAGCCAGAAAAAAATCAGCCATTGTCAATATAAAGAGAACAGTTACGTGGCTGGATACTTTCCGGACAGCCCTCGGGTGAGTATACACACATACTTTGAGGATAACAACCATAAAAGAGCTGAAGTGGCTGTACTCATAAGTGCCAAACTAGACTTTAAACAAAAATTTATACTAGCAATAAAGGGGGCATTTTACAATTATAAATGGGCAATCCACCAGGAAGATATAACAAACACATATTCACCTAAAAACAGAGTTCCAAAATGCACAAAGCAAAAACTAAAAGATTTGAAGGGAGAAGTGGACCATTCAGCTATAATAATTGCAGACTTCAGTAACTCACTTTCAATAGCAGGTGGCACAAGGCCAATGATTAACAAGAGTCTAGAAGACTTGAACACTGTCATTTAATACCACCTAAGAGAAATCAAGAAAACAATCCACCCCAAAGTGGCTGAAAACACATTCTTCTCAAGTACACAAGGAACATTCTCCAGGATAACGTACATGCCAGGTCATATGTTATTTTTATAATTATTGTGTTGTTTTTATTTTATTTTTTTAGAGCAGTTTAAAATTTAGAAAGAAAGTCCAGAATTCCCGTATGTCCCGTCTCCCAACACAGGTCATCTATTATTAACATCTAGAATTAGTGCAGTACATTTGTTAACAATGAACAAACCAATATCAATACAGTATTATTAACTAAACGGTCATAGTTACATTAGAATTTACAGCTTTATGGGTTTTGACTAAGACATAGGTCAGTATGTATCATTATAGTATCATAAATAAAAGTTTCACCATCCTAAAAATGTCCTGTGTTCGACCTATTCTTTCTTCTCTCCCCACAACCTCTGACAACTACTGACCTTTTTACTGTCTTTATAGTTGCGCCTGTTCCATATAGTTGGAATCGTACGGTATGTAACCTTCTCACACTAGCTTTGTTCACTTAGTAACGTGCTTTTTAGTTGGTTAGGCTGGCCCAGTGTCCCAACTCTTGATCTTTCTGAGCTCTAGCCCCATCCCAAAGCTTTCTAGGGGTCCAGCTCATTCACATAAACTCAAATGAGCTCCAGGCGACTCAGAAATAACAAAAACACTTCTTTACTTGGGAAATTCTAAAAAATTTGATTCTGGCTTCCAGGAACCAAGGACAAAGGACAGTCAAATTCCTTAATATACAACAATAAAATTTTATCCTGAATTGACATTGAATTTTACAAAATACTTTTGCGGCATTTATGGAGATGATCATAAACCTTTTCTAATTTTTCTAATAATACAGTGAGTTGCATTTATTGATTTGCAAATTATAAATTGCCCTTGTGTTTCTAGAATAAACCTCAATTGTGCATGACATAGCATGTATTTTATCTTCTGTTGGATCCAACTTGCTAATTTTTTATTTGGTATTTTTTTTCTCTGTGTCCATGGTAATGATTGGCCCATAATTTACTTCATTAAGTTTTGCTACCATGATTAGGCTGTCAAATGGAAGCATTTTAATTTTTTTAAATAAGTAATACAAGGCCTAAAGATATGAACATCTTGTCCAACATGATCAAATGCTTGTCAAAGCAGTTGAAATGTATTCTAAGGGTCCTCAGCTTTGAGATTCTCAGTTGAACAAGTTATTTTTTTATTTGTGTTTCAGGTGTTGTGTTGAGGGCAGGAACCATCGCTTACTCAGCTTCTGCACACAGTATGCATTTACAGCTTGCCAGAAGGAACATAAATGCTGGGACAGACGACATCGTAACAGTGGAAGCAGAGGAAGGGACCCTGCTAGAAGGAATATCATAGCAACAAATCAGTTGCTTAACATTTCAAAGGGCATGAGTTCCAAAAGCAGTTGCTAGTATTATTTTTGTTGTTGTTTTCTTTCTTTTACATGACTCCCTGGTTCAGCGAATTGGATTGACCACGCCCTTCAGTCTCTGGCAAAAAATTATGGCCAATCTGTACCCAGCACCTTGTCTTTTGTCTTATGCTATTTTCTTTTCCCTCTTTCTTCCTAATGCCTACAGCCATCCTCCTTCCTCTCCCCAGAGCAAGCCACTCAAATGCATTTGATACATGACTTTGGAGATAACAGACTTCTGGGTGTGTATGTATCCTAGAATATATTTTGTGTTTGCATATTTTTAAGTTACTTAAATGGTGTTATACTATGAATTACATTTTGCCTTTTACCTTTTCTTTTACTCGTTTTCATTTGTTCTGTGTCCACTAGTTTCCTATATTACTCCCAGTGCATCCTTGTCCCTCATGCCCACTCATTCTTCCTCCCCACATGCTAATGACCTCCCTCCCATTAGAGCTGCCAAAGCCTCCGCAAGCCAATGCTGGGGGCTGCTATTGTCACAATCACACAGCTGCTGTGAGCACCACAGCTACACTAGGCTGATGTCACCATAAGATGCCAACACTACAGAAGCAAGGCAGTTGCAGATGGGCTGGAAGTCTGTGGGAGATTGAATGTCAAGAAGGGACTGGTCCCAGTCATGTGAACAGCATCTGCTGGGCACCACTGGATCCTGCAGGTGCTACCCAAAGTTAGGAGTGAGGTAAGGAGAAGCAGAGGAAGGAAAAAGTCAGGTTTGGGGACCTGGCCCCTTGGGCACACAGGAAACATTAACTCATCTCCGTGGATGCTTCACAAGAAGTTCCTTCTTATCACTCATCTGGCTGGGAGCCAGGCACCCAGCAGGCACCCTGGCAGGGAGATGTATTAGCGGATTCCAGTAGGTGGTGGTGGTGGAGGGAGGAAAGTTTAGACCATCTGCAGGGCTGGGGCCTCCCAACCGTGCCGTGACCTCACAGCAGCTGTATCTTAAGGAACCAGAATATCTGCGGGTGTGGAGTTTGGACTGAGCAGGTGATGAGAGGCAGACCCGTACTCAAAGAGGAAGCTGGGCCAGGGTCCGGCCAGGGGAAGGAAGCAGTCCCTTCAGGACCCCCAGGCAGATCATTTATCTGAGAATCTTTCTGTGCATCACATTCAAAAGCCTCCCAGACTCAGTTGGTTGCAGGAGGTAACAATCCCTTTAGTCTTTTATCCTAAAGCAGCAATAAATTTGAGGCCTCTAATATCTGAATGTGAGGATCTCATTAAAATGATAAATGGCCTCTCCTGCTCTCATTAGTTTATAATCCAGAGAGAAGAGGCAGGCGGGGCAGTCTCCAAAGAAGCACAGCTCCGGCCAGACAAATAGCCCAAGAGACTAACATTTAAGAGATGAATGAATCTGGTTCAAGAGGAGTAAGTCAGCCAAGGGCTGAGTAAATAAATACCTAGTAACAGGTCCAGCTGAGCCCAGGCTCAGCAGAGCAGTGTGGGTGTGGTTCAGGGAGGCCCCGCCTCTTCCTGACAGCTTAGTCAGGGGCTAAAGATCAATGATGAAGAGGCTTTCGGTCTGGCTCTGCCTCGACATTTGTTCTACAACTTTGGCTCAGCCACTCACTTTCTGTGAAACTCAGTGTCTTCTAGATGCAACATGCTGTCCTTCTCAGAGTCTACAGATGGGTGAAGTGTTTCTAAGTGTGTAAGGAGCTGCACACCATAAGAAAGTCAGTCCTAGGTTTGTCTGATTGAGAAACTAGGTGCATAGGGGATGGACTGAGGTGTGGAGAGAGCCAGAGGTGAGGTGAGGAGACTGCACACCTGCCACTCCCTCGTGCCTCATCTCCCTTCCCACAGCTGGGTCTTTTTTTTGGGGGGGGGGAGTCACAGGTGTGCCACCCCATCTCCACCCCATGCTGTCACGCATCACACAGGGAGAATGTGGCAAATACCAGGGATCGTGCCTCTTTAGCCATGTCTTCCATGAAAACAAGGGAATCAAGGGGAAGCCGGGATGGCTCAGCGGGTTAAGCGCTCACTTTGCAGCCCCAGGTTCCGAGGATCAAATCCTGGCTCCGGCCTGTGTGGACCAGTATGCTGAACTGGGGTGTGTTTCCCATGTGGGAGGCCCCCAGTTCAGTACCTGCCACGGTGAGCTTCCCATGCAGGAGGCCCCAGGTTTGGCCCCCAGCTCACGGGGACATGCCTTCCATGCGGGAGGCCTCGGCCCAGTTCCTTCCCTGCATGGCCCCGCGCCCCCATGTGTGGAAAGTAACTGTGTCAAAAACTGATGACATATAACAATGGAGACTGCTCTGGATCCTCCACCCCACCCTCCCTCCCCCGTCTCTCTCTGTCTCTATCTCAATCAAAAACAACAAAATAAATCTTTCAAAAAAAAAGAAAACAAGGGAGTTTGCCCTTTGACACACCCTTTAATTTTGAAATATAGAGTTCTAATCTACCTCCCAACATGTCTGCATATACACAGAGCATTTTGCTTTCAACTATGCTCATGACTGGTTCTAGACTTACCATCCTATTGTAAAGAACTGTTTTGTTTTTTTTAATGGGGCACAAAATAAATGAAATAGCTATTTTCTGATATTAAACAACAGGTGGCATGAAACTGTAGACAGAGGGAAGGCACGCCCCAGGGCAGCCCCATAGTCAAGGTTTTCTGCCTAGTGTCAGGTATCTGTATGGTAAAGGGAGGTAGAGCAGGGAGCTGAGCTCAGATTGGAGTTCGGCCTGCAGATGTGGCAGATGTGTAGGGCTCACTGCAGGCAGGGAAGCAGAAGTCTGCAGGCAATTCCCTGAAGTCCTTGTCTCTGGGCTGGCTGAATGTGTGAGTTCATACTGCACAGACCTAGTAGAAGTGGCCTCTGTGGGCTTGGAGCAGAACAGAGACATCAGAGGCTGAACAGCAAGCCCTGGGAGCTGCTGGAATGCCAGTCAATGACACTAAGAGCCCCTCAGCCTGTTAGATCAGACCCAGAAAAAAAACCATCTTAGAAATGAGACCTATATCCTCCAGGAAGGCCTCATCCTGGAATGAATCGTGAACAGAGAACAGAAATAGGTATGTCATAACAAGAAGGAAAATCAAATCTGATGCCACCCAAAGGATCTGTAATTTAACTGCCTCGACAACACCTCAGAAGCAGCCAACACACTCTAGTCCCTCTCTTAACCCTGATGGTGATTTACGTTTGCTCTTCCTTCTTTCTCAATCAGTCCTTTTAGGTGTTGATTTATTTTACAACCATCCACTTGTATCTGCTATATGTTTCCTTCTTCTGATATTTTCCTATGTTCTTTCTCTCTCTTCTGCTCACTGAGATCCAACCAAGTTGCCTGGTAGCTACTGTCAGAAGCCCGTGACTTGACATTAGATATTTATCATCTCAGGATGTGGTCCATCACACCAGATCTCTTTTTCTTATTTTGTTAAACAATACGATTTTCAGTCATTGCTAAAAATAATTGATTTTTGTTGTTGTTGTTGTTGTAATATCGTGACTCGGGTTGGGATCTGGACTCTGCAGCCCATTTATTACTTAATGTGTCCTCTGTTTATTCTAGTGTGAAATTGTTTCCCAGATACTAATTAATTCTGCCAAGGCTTTCTTCCTTTGCTTGATAATTTGTGATGTTTGGGAAGAAGATGGTAACTGCATGGGCCTGCTCTCAGTGGTGTCATTTAGTGTGTCAAACATTGACTCTTATCTTGTCTTTTGTCACTCAGACACATCAATTGTCCAGTATTTACTTTCTGTGACTGGTTTTCTTGTGAGGATAAGCAATGACCCCAGCAACCTCTC
This sequence comes from Craseonycteris thonglongyai, assembly GCA_004027555.1. Lineage (NCBI taxonomy): Eukaryota > Metazoa > Chordata > Mammalia > Chiroptera > Craseonycteridae > Craseonycteris > Craseonycteris thonglongyai. Next base: position 48,229 of record PVKE010006523.1, on the reverse strand, counting down.
TGAAATTAAAAGTGTTGACTTTAAAGGTCAATAGCAGAGAAAGAGTATGTAAGGTCATAAGTCCAGTATAAGCAAGCCCTCTCCTTCCTAACTTACCAGTGAAGAAAAGGGCTGAATGCCTTGAAGTTTCAAGGCAGAGCTACGGCATGTCAGAGCACCTGGGATCATGAGTGAGTGAGTAGAAACCCCACAGTCTCTTCCACACAAAGTAAATAAGGTAGACTCCGGTTATCTCATCTGCAAGATCTTATCTCAGGATTCATTAGGACTGATCACTTTGAGTGTATAAGATATAACACCTAGACCAAGCTTGTTCATCCCACATGCAGCTCGGGATGACTTTGAATGTGGCCCAACACAAATTTGTAAACTTTCTTAAAACTATGATGAGAATTTTTTGTGTGTGATTTTTTTAGCAAGTTTTTTTTTTTAGCTCATCAGCTATCATTAGTGTTAATGTATTTTATGTGTGGCCCAAGACACTTCTTCTTTTAATGTGGCCCAGGGACGCCAAAAGGTTAGACACCCCTGACTTAGACCTTTGTGCTCAGGTGGGACCAGAGCTGAGGGTAATTGATCTGACTGTTGATACAAATAGAGAACTTTGGCTGGCTGGACAACACGCCAGTTTAAATGCACATGGCAATAGTGAGCTGGGTAAGGAGTCAATGAAGGTGGAGTGCAAGATAAAGTAGCAAAGGTGCTCTAGATACAGAGGACGTGATGTTTAGAGGCACAGGCAGTAGCCCTCATGAAAATCTCTCGACATGGGCCAGGGGCCCAGCCTCCAGCCTGGGATAGAATGCTAGTTCTTGGGAAGGGCAGGAAATAACAAGACAGTACTTAAGACTCAGGAGAGCTTTGCGACATTGGAATATTCACTAAAGCAGAAAGGCCAACATGAGTGTTGGGGCCCACAGTAGGGCTGAGCTCTGGAAGCACATTATCAGTTCTGGTCACTGGGCCAGGGTTGGACAAGTAGTACGGTGTCCTTAATACTAAGTCCCTGGGTATGTGGCTAGAGCTGAAGAAGTACTACCCTTAGGACTCTGGAGGTGGGTTAATATTTTCTGCAGACACAGCCCAGTGGACTCACCATGAGGAGGAGGCTTCAGGAGAGGCTGGAAGTAGAGGGGGCCCAGTAGGTAGGAACATCATTCGCAAGCCAAGTGTGTGAGTTTTAGTCTGTGCAAGCCACTATCCTTGGCACCATTCCACAGCCAATAACTGGTATCTGCTAATGCTCTTGTAAATGTACATAATGAATATCAGGGGACCAAATGAATGAAAGAGAGAGAACCCTCAAGCAATGAGAGGCTGGCATATAGCAATTGCTCATTAAACCCTGCAGAAGTAATAATTGAGTAATAAAAACATTCAGCAGATGGGAAAATCGTGCTAAGAAGCCCTCTACTGACAGCAAAGAATTATTAGGCTGAGGCATGGGTGACAATATGACAGAATTGAATGGTCAGTGATGGGCTAAGAGGAGGACTTGAATTGAAGACAAAACAAATCAATACAACTTACACTTTTTGTGTGGTGCATTGTCACATTAAATGTCAATTTTACCTTCACCACAATCCATGAAGTTGATATTTGTTATCCATAGTTTATCACCCCAGCAACTGAGCCTCAGAGAGACAGATTGACAGTCAAAGGTCATGCAGCTTTTTGACACCTAAACTGTGCTGTCAGTTTGAAGCAAACCATGGATAGAAGTGTTCCCTAAGGCAGGGCAGAAACTGATTCCATAGAAAAAGGCATTTATCATGGCAGAACTCAGGAGGCTGGCGCCGATGGCTCTGTATATAGGGCTGATGCACTCGATCCTGGGGCAGAAGCTTTTGCTCTTCAGAACATGGGCAAAGCCTGGGCCCTGGGTCAGGACAGCACTGGGAAGAGGGCCAGAAGCTAGTCTGTATCTGAGGTAGAGAAAGAAATGCAAGAATCAAATTTATATCCATTTTACTCCAAAGGAAAGTAATCAATTTTGTAATGTCACAGACAGGAGTCATATACAGAGCTCAAGGAAATGTTACTGATGCTGATTATGAGTGATAATTATTTGGGGAGGCTGGAATAACTCAGCAGTTGAGCACTTGCCTCACAATCATGAGGTCCAGGTTCAAATGCAGTCTCTGGCCCAAGCAAACCCATGTGTTGAACTGTGGCACAACTGATAACTGCTGCAATAGTTCAGTGGTAAAGGTTCTCACCTCCCATACGGGAGGCCCTTAGTTCATTTCCCGCCCCACATGGCCCCACATCCACCTGTGTGGAATGCAACCAAGTCACAACTAATGCTGTGCAACTATGGAGACTGCTCTGGTCCCCCTCCTATCTTTCTCTCTCTCTCTCTCTCTCTCTCTCTCTCTCTCTCTCTCTCTCTCTCTCTCTCTCTCTCTCTCTCTCTCTCTCTCTCTCTCTCTCTCTCTCTCTCTCTCGCTCTTCCTCTCTCAAGCACTCAGGATGCAGTGTCCAATGGCTGAGGCTGGATGAGTGTAAAGGCCAGCTCTCACTGTGGACCAAAGTCAGCTTCTGTTGGAAGGACTCATCCCCTCTAAATTATTGGAAACCTAGAAGGGGTAACTGGAAAGAGAAGGGCTTGGACTAAAGGGAAAGAAGAAAAGTTGTCTCAAATGGTCTGTGATTACAGTACATCACTTGATCTGTTTTGAGTCACTTTTGTCATATGTAAAATAGAAATACATAATTCCTTGTCTGTCTGCTATGAAATTGTTTTGATGTTCAATGAAAAAGAATGCATAGAAATGGGCTTTGGAGGGAACAATACTACCCACACCTTAAAGCATCACTCATTTCTACCGAGAGTCACACAAGGGCAGTGGGAATGAATGTTCTTCCCTCCTGGAGAGGGAACATTTGAGACTGATTCTCTTAACAACTTTCAAATATATAGTAGTCGTATTAGCTATAATCACCATGCTGTGTATTAGCTCCCCAGAAATTATTCATCTTATAAAAGGAAGTTTATCCTCTTCGACCAACAACTCTTCATTTCCCCCAACACCCAGACAGTCCCCCTAACAACCACCATTCTAGTCTGTTTCCATGAGTTCAGCTTTTTGGATTCTGCATATAAGTGATGTTTTTTTTCTCTGATTTATTTCACTTACTAAAATACCCTCAAGTTCCATCCCTGTTGCTGCAAATGTCAGGATATCCTTTTTTCTCATGGATATGGATATATACATATATCTTCTCTTTCCCACCAAATCCAATTCTTTGTGAGTTATTGTACCCAGGGCCTCAGTTCCTGCTGGCTGCTGGCTGGAGGTCATGCCCAAGTTCAGGCCATGCAGGCCTGTCCTTAGGGCAGCTCACAACATGGCAACTGGTTCAGATGAGTCAGCAAGGGCGAGAGTCCGTTATGAAGACAGAAGTTACAATCTCATGTGACCAAACTGTTATCTGTCACAGACGTGACATCCCTCCACTTGGAGGGGTTGTTAGAAGCAATGTACTCCAAGGAAGGGATTTACATAAGCCCATGAACACAAGGAAGTAGGGATCCCTGGGGTCAGCTTAGAAGCCACCTACCACATTCTGCCCCCTGGTCTCCAGTGACGCCCACCTCCTGGTGTTGATGCTGTATGTAATGTCTTCCCCTTGACTGTGGAAGTGACCTGTGGCCAGCTCAATAACCCACACATATGTGCATCTGCCAACAACCTCATGAGCTTGGACATGGAGCCTTCCCCAGCCAAATACTCAAATGAGACCCCAGCCCTGGCCAATATCTCAATGGTAGGGTCATGAGACACCCCAAAACAGAGGGCTCTGCCCTGGTTTCTGACCAGACCATGCCATCCTCTGCTTTTCAGATGTTTGTACCCTTTGACCAATCTCTCTCCATTTCCCCCACCACCCTAGTCCCAGCAACCTCTATTCTGCTCTTAGACACTTATTTTTTTATTCCATATCTAAGTGATATTATACGGTATTTGTCTTTTTCTGTTTGGCTTATTTCACTTAGCATTGGGTCCTCAAGGCTCACCCAGGTTGTCACAGTTGGCAAGATTTGCTTCTCTTTTAAGAAGAAAAATTACAGTAAGTCCTTACTTAATGCTTTTGATAGGTACTGAAACTTGAAGCGAAACAACATATATAACAAAATCAGTTTTGCAATAAATTAATTGATATAAATACCGTAGTCATTAAGTTCCTATGGCATCTCCCCAATGTTACAATGAATTGAAGTTGAACAAAACAGCATTGTTCAAGGACTTGTTGTATTCCACTGTATGTACCAGGGCTGTCTAGAAAAAATCCAGCCAGAAATGCTTCCACATTTTGTAGTACATGGCTGGATACCTCCTGGACAGCCCTTGTGCACCTTCTTGCTGTCACCATTGGCTACTAAACAGAAAGACTAACCCCCTGACCTTCAGGGCTCACCAGGTGTTTCTGACTCTGTGTCCACCATCTGGCCAGTCTCCGCTCTCAGTGTCTTAGGAGGAACTACTTATCCACGTTCTAAGATCTCATCAGGAGTCCACTCCCCCCTCCCCCCACAACTCTCCCTCCCCACTCCTCCTCCCTCTCCAGGTAAACACCAAACCATTGAGTGTGTCCATAATGCTGGTGCCCTCTCCCACCTCCCCTCCCTCTCTCCCTCCCCCCTCCTCCCCTTCCCTCAGGCAATGGGTGATGTGATGTGGAGTTGTCCATTAGGAAACTATCTAATTGTTACCAACCAATGTCACCCCATTAAATTTATCAATAAAATATAATAATTTTTTTTTTAATTCTAAAAAAAAAAAGATCTCATCAGGAAAAAATAAAATATGACCAAATACATTCTCCTCAGTGTGGCAGCCATGGCCCCTTTGGAGCCCTTCCCACATCACCGTTTAGCACGGTCTCCACCAGCCATAGTGCAGGGCTGGGAGGAGAGAGAGAATGAGACAGGAGGCCATAGCTCTTACCAGTCACACTGCTCTCACTGGCCAGAAGGCTCTCTGCGTAAATTCCCTCCATTTTCTGCATAGGTTACAGCTTCAGTATGTTCCTGAAGCATCTAGAAGCTACCCAACCAATGTTAAATAGCTGAATAACTCCCACGCGGTTTGACTTCTGCTTCACTGACACCCTTGGGTCTGCTTTGAGGGTAGAGGCAGGTAGAAGAGGCACATGGGGGTGTCTTGAGAGCCACCATGGCCACTTTCAGATGAACTCTGGGGCTGGCGAAGACTATGAGTGGCCATGGTCTGTGGAGCCCGACGTGTCTCAGCTACCCATCCTTCGCAGAGGAAGAAATCCAGTTCTAGCAGCAATGCCATTGGGTGTTCTTCACTCAGAGCTGGTCCTGAAGCGCAGGCAGCAGCCGGGTTGGAAGGCAATGCTGAGCACAGAGCCCGAACTGCTACAGGGATTTTATTGCTGTCTCACCCTCTTCCCTTTTCTACTTTCTTCTTGGCTCTCCCTTCTCACTCTTCACTCGCCCTTCTGTTCTTTCCTGCCTTTTATTCCTGCCTCCCTGTCTTAGGAAGTTGATGCAGTAGAGGAGATTGGGGGCATGACTTCCTTCGTCTGCCTCTTCCAGCCTCTCCTTTTTCTCCCAAGTTTTCCCCTTCCCTTCCACTTTCCTCCCCCGCCAGCCCAGCCACATTCACAGATCTCTCCCAGAATAAGCCACTTGGGCCCAGCTGAGTTTTCTCCCAGGGACCAGCAGAAGCTCCCGGGGTCTGGAGATGGAAGGGTCGCGTGGGATGAGGCCTGAGAGCAGATGGGAAGCATCCCTGGGGACTGTGTGACTGTGGTGGCTGATACCTGTGAGTCCTCCCTGGCCCTTCTTTCCCCTTCTCTAAGTCCTGCTGCTCAGAAAGGGGGGTGGGGAACATGAAGTGTGACAGCTTGTATCAAATCATCACGGTTTTTAATGTGCATGCTGTGCTATCTATTTCTGTTGGCAAGTAAAGGAGAGCAACGTTTCATCCATGGCCAGATAATTCCACACTCATGAAGACACTGAAAATCAACTCAACGGGTCCTCAATGTCTTTAAAAAGCAGCTTCCATGTTTGTCCTTTGCCAGAGGGTGTGTAGGAACTCGACAGATAACTGCTGCAGTATATCTCCACCTTCACCTTCACCCTGTGTCTGCCTACACTTAAGGATGTGTAAACAAATGCTGCAACTGACCTTCACTTGTCCTTGCATGAGGCTCATAAAACAGGACATTTGCGATGGGGCATTTGGGCACAGAAGAAGGGAGACCCTGGCCCACATCTAATAGCCACTTACCACCCTGGGGCGGGCACTGTGCTGAGAACTCCTGGAGAGAAAATATTCTTGTCCACTAGGAGCTTGCAGTCTAATTAGAGCTGGGGCAGGCTTCCAGATGATTCCCTCACGTCTGCTCAGCAAAGGTTGTCCTCAACCAGTGTGCACAGCCTCAGACAGATGCACTGAAAGGTACAAAGAGCAGCCCCCTGCCTGCCAGCACACGATGCCCTTGGGTTAGGAGAAGGCAGAGCCATGGCTCACACACCCACCCACCAATAGCCACAGCAGGAGCAGGGTAAGGTCAGGGTCTCAGAGATGTTAACGATGCCCTGAGGGATTTACAATAAGGAGTGGGAGCCCCTGGAGGGATCAGGAGTGGCTTCATAGGAGAGGTGACATGTGAGGTGGGCCTTGAGGGATGGAAGGACAGAGCAGGAAGTCTGCTCTAGAAGACACCTCAGTCCAACAAGCAGGCACTCCTGCAGCTGTTTGGGGGAGAGTGGTAGCCAGCCGGATACATTTCTAAAAGGTGTGAGGCAGTATGCTTTCTGGTTAAGAGCCCAGGAGTTTGGGGGTAACTGTGGCCCCCCGATTTAATTACTGGTTTAGTTTCTCCCGCCTCAAGTTTTGTAACCTGTGCACTGATGCCCACCTCAGTGTTTGTATTAACCCAGAAACTCGGCCTGTGTCAGTTCCACAGAGTGTGTGGGGCCCTCAGGAACAGGGTGACCTGATTGCACTGCCCACAACTCACCAGCTTGTCCCACTGCCTCCAGGCTTATTCTGATGTCCCTGTGAGGAGAAATCAGGCCTGGGCCTGGGGGGAGAGGTCCCACTCTTCTCCCTTTTTTGCAGCTGGTATGTGGGGGATAGGCTGGTTTGTGGGTTTCTTAGTAGAGAAGCCACCATCAGCTGAGACAGGAGAAGCACATGAAGAGCAACAGACCTGAGATCCAGGCCCAGGGACACCCATGTGGCTCCTGCGCAGGCTTGTTCCCCGTCTTGTGATTTCTCTCTCTTGCCCTGTTTGCTGCAGCATTTGAGGAACAGTAGGGGACTTAATTGTCATGGTAGTGCCCCTTCAGAAAAATGGAATCACTGCCTTCACTTCCTTCATTATGATAATTTTTAAAAAGTCTTTTTAGAGAAAAGGTGAAGCGGGGGCAGGGGGACCCAGAGCAGTCTCCATAGTAGCACATCATTTAGTTGTGACAGTCTCATCCCACACAGGTGGGCATGGGGCTGCACGGGGTGGGAACCAAACTGGGGGCCTCCCATAGGGAGGTGAGCACCTTCACCACTGAGCCATCCCAGAGGTTACCAGTTGCACCACAGTTCAGCAGATGGGTTTGCACGAGCTGTGGTCAGGAATCGAACCCCGAACCTCATGGTTACAAGGCAAGCGTTCAACTGCTGACTTATCCCAACATCTTCCCTTTATTATTAATTTCATAAGATATAAGGAAAGACACACGGCTCAGGCCCAGCACCCAAGAGCCAAGCACATTATTGTTTGCTCCCACAGAGCTGCGCACAACAGGGAGACTCCATTAGTGAGACTATTGTTAACCCTCATGTCTCCCTGTTTCTAAGTTCCTCCAAGGAGGCTGAGTGAAGTAGAGCCCACAGGGCTCATGCAAACAAGAGCAAAGGGGTGGAAAGAAGGAGAAATGCTCCAGCCAAACTGACCAGTATAGTCTGTCCAACTGCCCTGGAGTCTCTCACACTGAATGGGCCTCAGCTGTCACCCAGAGTGGAGAAGCACTATGGACACGCTGATGGGGCAGCTGCCATGTTGTGAGGAGTCCTTTCTCCCTGGGTTTTCAAAATGGGCTTGCAAGTAAACAATCGGCATTCCAGCGAGAACCATGGCATGAAGGGCTTTCCCGGGTAGCCCCAGGAAATGCCAGTCCCCATCCCAAGCATCTCAGAACTACTGAACATTCATGGGAAGACTTGTAATCTACAGACCAGTAGCCCAGTACTTCCAGTCAGCTCAGTTGGAAGGACACAGCCTCGTTACCCCAAAGGCAGAGGGTGGGCCTTCTCACAACTAGCTGAGTCTCGACTGTGGGTGACCTGAGACAAACCCCTGAATACAAAGGAAGGCTTCCTACAGCCACTGGGCATGTCCACCTGGGTCCACATATTTGCACTGATTTGTCAAGACATCTGGATGTGGATTAAATCTTACCTCAGTGTTTGGTGTCTGTAAGTGAAGCCACAGCACTGGTGACATCAGCAGGATCATTTGCCACTGGATTTCTCTTATGTGGGTGAGGGACTTCTCTGTAGTATGTGTGTATGTGGATGTGTGTGTGTGTGTGTGTGGCGGGGGGAGGGGGGTCAAGACCATGCCCTGGACTGCCTCTTAGAGGTGGGTGGCTGGAGCAGTGGGGACATCACAGGGAATACAGACAAAGGACTTGTCCCACACCTTGGCTTTATTGCTTGAGAAACAAGCCTGGGAAACCCACTTAACCTCTCTTGACCCTAGTTTTCTCATCTATAAAGTGAGAATGGAAAGTGTGGGTGAGTGGATTAAATAGAAGAGTGCATCAAACAATGATGGTTTTTGTGGAGAGTGCTAGTTTATGTGTCAGATTTCTTTTCTGTATATATCTTGGAGTCACAGTGGTGAGGCATAGTTTAATTCATTTTCCAACTTACCAGACATTGCCTAATTGTTCCCCAAAGTGCCTGTACCCTTTTATACTGCCACTGGCAGTGCGTGAGAATTCACCTGAAATGTCGAATAACATCAAATAAGTTACGGCCAATTGTTAGTGGAAAGTTTTATCACAGTATAAAAATAATATCTGTCAACATCAATAAATACCAAAGCAATGTGAGATTTAAAAAGAAGAAACTAGAAGAATATATCCAGTTGTAATACCAGTTTATAAGGTTACATAACCTGGCAAACAATGCAATATACCAGATGGTACACACACATGCATGGGCAGGATCCTACTTAACTAAGGAGAAGAATAGGGGTTGGGTCTGGGAGGGTGATGATGAAGGATTTAACTGCACTGGTCATATTCTCTTTATTCATCTGTGTGTATTGGTGCTTTATCCATATGTCTTTTTGTTTGTGTTCAACATTGCACAGTTTGTTTTGAAAAACTAATAAATACATATACAGTGTTCTGCAAATATAAATTATTCTTTGCGCCTTGGTCTTGTTTCCTGTCTTAGGAGGATGAGGTGTAGCTTCACCCTGCCCTATGTCTGAAGAGTGTGTGAAGGGTAGGGCCCTGGGTGGGACATTAGACAGAGCCTGAACCCTCAAGGAGGACATCAGGTCCTGGCTAGAGACTCCTGCAGGTAACCTATCTTCACAAAATATCTGCTGGGTGAGCCAATCCCAGAAAGCACACAGATGATGGATCAGTGCAATCTCTCTCCCCTAAATGTTCATTCCTCATGGCTTAAACCTCGGTGGACCTAAAACCTGCATTCTCAATTGAGTGAGCAGAGATAAGCCTGCTGGGTTCATCCTGAGGGCAACTGAAACAGAGGGCTAAAATTAATCAATGGAAGGAGTCCCAAGAGTCACCTGATACTTAGATTGTATTTTACAGATAAACAGTGAAACCCATCGTTCCTGAGCTGGAAGTGGTACCATCAGGCCTCTGTTGAACTGAGACATCACACTGTCAGTTTGGGATCCTGACCCAAATTTCTCCAATAGGCTCTGCCTACCTGTAGGATAAAGTCTGGGTTTCTCAGCTCGACGCGCTGGGTCTCTACTGTCTATTGTGTCCCTGCTGCCCCCCAAATGCCCTGCATATCCCTACTGCTGGCTGCTCTTTAAACCATTTCTACAGTTTGGGAAACTGAGATTTGGGTGACTGGGTGATTTTATGGGCTGATAAAGCTAATAAATAGAAGCATGAGGCCCCAAGCCTGGGTCAGCAAAAATTCAATAATGTGTACTCTAGTGCCAGGACCTGGGACGGTCCCCAGCATCTGGCAGCTATTCTGTGGCCTTTGAGCCATCAACCCTGGTCTCATCCAGCTACCTCGTCCGGCTTCAGCCAGCCATTGCCCAGACAAAGGCCATGCTTAGACATACTGTTTGACTCTAGCATAGGAAAAGGTGAGCTAACCTTCCAAGAAAGTGGATGAGAAGGGCCAGAGGGGAGAAAAACATCCTCCAACTGTGGGTTCTTCCTGGGTGTGGAAAGAAAATGCCCCGTGCATAAAATGTTGGCAGAGATTGCATTGTCTCCTTGGTGATCTAGTTATAAAAATGGTAAAGCATTTTTTGTTCTCAATGTGATGCCACTCAAAGGGTAAAATACTGCCCAGAGGCCTGGAGCCCATCAAACGAAGTTGGGGACAAGGGACTTCTGGTCCTACAATGGGGCAAGTGGAGAGCCAAAGGGGATGCAGCCCGCACTGCTAATATTTTATGAGGCAAGAGTCAACTTATATTTGGGGGAACTTACTACATTCAAAGTACCATGTGAGGTATTGGTGAGAGTGGGCACAGAAGGTAAGAACTTCCCCTCAGTTCTCCATGGGCAACTCAGCCACTTCTGTGTCATGATGGAGATCTGAAGAGAAAGGAGGGCCTCACTGTTCTTTTATATCATAGTGATCATCAGCCCCCTCTCTTCTAGGGGCTTACCCTGAAGGATTGTGGGAAAGACCAATGATAATCTCCTGGAGGAGGGAATTATATAATAAAAAGAGGGGGGATCCAGCCATTCTTTTCCTATGTGTTTACCAAAACTCATAAAAATAGTTGCACTAAATACTTGTACACTAGTTTATAGAGAAGCTTTATTCTCAGTAGCCCCAAACTGGAAACAACCAAAGATACATCAGCTGGTGAATGAGTAAACAAAATATGGTTCATCTGAATGATGTAACACTACTCTACAATAAAAAGAAAAAAGAAAAGAGGACATGTGTCCAAAGGAAATAAAAATAAGATATTGAAGAAGTAACTGCAGTGTTGTTCACAACAACCAAAGCGTGGCAACAACCTAAGCGTCCATCAATGGATAAATAGATAAGGATATAACACATATATACAATGGAATATTATTCAGCCATGAGAAAGAAGTATTCCTGCCCTTTGCGACAACATGAATAGACTTTGAGAACATTATGCTACATGAGAAAAGTCAGAGAAGGACAAATATTGTATAATGTCACTAATATGTAGAATCTAAAAAAACAAGCTGTACCTATAAAAATAGAGAATAGAATGTGCATATCAGGGACCATGTGTAAGGAGAAGAAAAGATATTATTCAAGCATACAAACTTAAAACTAGTAGATAAATGTCTTAGAGATCTAATGCAGAGTATAGCAGTTGTAGACAACAATATTGTATTCTAAACATTAAACCTGCCAAAAAGTTAGATCTGAATTATTCCCACCACAAAAAGATATTATAATCATGTGATGTAATGGAGGTAATGTTAATATTATAATAGTACTCATATTGCAATATATAAATGTAACAAATCAACATGTTGCACTCCTTAAACTTACGCAGTTTTATGCCAATTACATCTTAATAAAAATTAGAAAAATAAAACGGGAAGTGTAGGCCATGGAGGGCTACTAACTCGTCCCTGAGCACCAGGGTTTCTGGGGTGGCCCACTTTTGTCTCTGCATGATGGTCACCATGGCAACTGACCTCTGGCCACAACTTCCCAGAGCAACTTAGTTTATCCGTCCCCATCCCCACCCCATTCAGAATTTCAGTGTGGGCTTTTCCCAGGTGTTAGCTGCCACCCCCAGCAGCTGAGATGTTCAGTTAAATTCTGACAAGTCCCAGGCTCAGGCTGGAGAGGCTTTCTCTGCCCAGCATCTGAGACAAGCAAGGCCAAAAAATTTCATGGCCAGGTTGTCATTGCAGATCACAGCGAACTGGCAGTGGAGAAATTAAACCTATTCAAAGTGACACAATGTCTTCACGGATTAATTCTGTCCTAACTGGACTTGAACATGTGCTAATGTTTTCCTTGTGGGATTAGCTGCAGAGATGCCAGGAGAAGGGCACGCATGGAAGTGGAGAAAAGGTGATGGAAGATTGCTTCTTTTGAAAACATTTTTAATATACAAAAAGATAGAAATCGTACATTTAATTAAATATGGAATGCTTTGTGCTGCCAGCATATTTAATATTGGTTATAAATGAATATATCAAACCCATCCTTTGCTGCATAATTTTACAATTTATTCAATTAAATGGCTCTTTGCCTGCATTACATTCATTTTATAGCAAATGAAATGAGATAAGCAGAAATGCAATCTTGTATCCTATAAGATATTTTATTATAGAAGTCTGATGATGTCATTTCAGGAGAAAGAAAAGAGAAGGACAAAATAGAGAAGGTTAGAGAAAAGAAAAATCAGAGAAAACGAGGAAGGCAGAAGGAAAGGGAGGGAAAGAAAAAGAAGGGAGAGGGAAGAATCGAGTGAAGGGGACAGTGCTAAAAAAAGGAAAGAGAGAGAGAGAGCAAGAGAGCGAAAGAGCAAAAGAGCAAGAGAGAAAGAAAGAGAAGGAAAGAGAGAGAGGAGAGAGAAAGGTTGCATCCTATCTTATATACTGCTCTTGTCTCTTCTCCATCATCCTACCTAGAGGACTACAGTTCTCTACCTGAGAATTTGCTAAGTTGATCTGAATCACTCCACCTGGGACAGCGTGAAGAAATCAAGAGAAATCAAGATAAAATTAAAGATAGATACAAAGATAGAAGGTAAGTGGGAGACACTAAGAACATGTAACTGGAGTGAATAACTAAGAAAAAAGAAAGAAAAAAGAAAGAGAAATAACAAGATATGATAGAAGATGGAAAATAAGGAAAAGAAATAAGAGTAAAGAAGGGGGAGAGAGAAGTTTGATAAAGTGATCAATTCAGGGACTGTGGGTCTGGTGAATTCAATTAAAAGAATAGGATGGCTTCACAGACTTGGAGCCTTCATCAGACCCAGTAAAGTCCACAGACCAACTTATGGGACTATGTCTGACATTGTGCCTTTCCTAGAAGCTTCCCACCCAGTACCTGTCAATTTCACCTCTGCATGGGGTAGGGGTCCTCTTGGAAGAACTATGCACAAATACACTGCTCAGCAAGGGACCCAGAAACAGATCTTTGAAGTCCTGTGTCCACTTACAATAATGACACATAGACATGTCTCCAAGAAAGACCTAGATGAAGGATGGTGGCCTGGGAATGCGAGGCCGTAACTTCCGGGATTGGTGTTTGGTGGCCAGGCACAATTCTCCTGCTCTGAAAAGATGGGACAGCCATTGCAGAGGTCAATCTCCTGCCTCTTGAGTCAACTTGACACAATAAGCACATGTTACTGTCTCGTGGTTCAGAGACAGGGTAACAGAAAATGAGGGAGACAGCCCCTCTCGTCTCTCAGTCTGTATGAGAGGAGGTGAGTGTCTGTGGGCTGGGTTCCTGTCATGTACCAAGCCCTGTGCCAAGTCCTTCACAGGTATCATTTCATTTAAACTACAACAACTCAAGTTAGTATTATTAGCTCCGATTTGATAAATGAAGAATCTAAGGCTCAGAGAGGCTACGTAGCTTACCCATGCCATGACAACATGGAGTAAAGTAAATAAATTAATGTCAAACAAGATAAATCTCTATTCATTCCCCAGTACCCCAAACAGTGCCTGAAATATTGAAAGATGTTCAATCGTACTGCTGAACCAACGAGGAAAGGAAGGTCACGGCCATAAGACGGCTACAAATTGCTTCAGGATTTCTAAGTGAGATTTTACCACATTTTTCTGAGTATAAGACTCCCCATATATAGGACGACCCCTACTTTTCTAATCCAACATTAAGAAATCAATACATGGATAACTCCATGTACAAGATGGCTCCCAATTTTGTCCTAACAATTTTAGATGAAAGTATCATCTTATTCGTATACACAGAAACATACGGTACATGAGATTTGAGGAAACTAAGGAAGTTTCCTAGAAGAAGAGATATGTTGCTGTACATTAAAGAGCAGGTAGTACCAAGATAGAGTGGAGATGAAATGGAACAAGGGGAAGGAGATGCCCAATGTTATCTCCAAAAGCCTTTTCCCGGTATCCAGAATGAAACCCTCAGATAGGCCAGGCCCAGTCAGTCATTTTGTCTCCAAAATCACTGTCTGCCTTCCAAGTCCTTGCTCTAATTCTCTCATCACCAGGGGTGAGCTGGCTCTTCTGCTCCATCGATGAAAACATAAGTGAGGGGAAGCCAGGATGGCTCAGCACGTTAAGCATTCGCTTTGCAGCCCTGGGGACCAAGGATCGAATCCTGGCCCCAGCCTATGTGGACTCATATGCAAAACTAGGGTGTGCCCCCAGTTCAGTTCTCACTGGGGTGAGCTTCCCAGCCCCAGTTTGGCCCCCAGCTTGTAGGGGTGGGCTTCCCATGCCGGAGGCCCCCAGCTGGGTTCCTGCCCTGTACAGCTCCCACCCACCTGTGTGGAACAAAACCATGTCGAAAACTGATGATGTACAACTATGGAGACTGCTCTGGGCTCTCCGTTCTCTCTGTCTCTCTGTTTCTCTCTCTCTGTTTCTCTCTCTCTCTCTCTCTCTCTCTCTCTCTCTCTCTCTCTCTCCTCAAAAACCTTAAAATAAACCTTTAAAAAAAAAGAAAAGAAAGAAAACCTAAGTGAGCTCCATTTAACTCCCAGAGCCCCTTCTGTCTGGGACACTGCACCAGAGTTCCCTTTTTTTGAACTCTCACTGCAAAGGTGCCCAGTACTGGACCCATTCAACTCTGCTCTGGGCAGTATTTGTTGCCAATAACTTCAATGGACACAGAAAACATATACTCATTTAATATGTGAATGACCTAAAAGCAGCATGAGTCACTAATAGATTGGCTCACATAATTAGAATTCAGAAATGATGATCTGAAGTAAACAAAATTGAAAGTTTATGAAAACAAATGTTTAGTCATTTATTCAATATATACAAGAGCTCACAGAGAATAAATACCCTGGCCTCAGAGCTGAGCTAGTTTCTCAGGATACATGTATGTATAGTTCCTCTTCAACCAAAGCTTCATATTCTATTGGAGAAGACAAATACAGAAGCAGACATTTGCAAAGGTGAATGGTGAGTGTGGTAATGAAGGTATAAAAAGGGTATGAGGAGTTTTGACTTTTGATCTGGCCAGTATGTCCTAACAAGATAAAAGTGGAACAAATTAAATTCTAGTTAAGAGAATTGAGGTCATAGCACTGCTGTCTGCAAAATTGGAGCTACAGACAAGCGGATACAGAGAACACAACTTACCAGAGCAGAAACCAGCACAAGAACCAGGGTAGAAAAACCGAACCTGCAGTTGACGAATTGCCGAAAGCTTAGCGTGGACAATTTCAGAGTTAAAAACCGCAAGAGGCCCCTACACATTTGTGAGTTTTGTTTCCAAGAGACCTACCTTTTTCTCACACAAAAAGTTGATGAAAATGCACCTTGTGTCTCCAGCAGAAGGAGAAGAGAAGTAACCATTTGAAAATATGCCAGAATGGCCAGTTCTCATGATCAAGGCCTGCCCTCAAGAGAATATTCTTTACTAGAGCCTTACCTACTTGTGGGAAGGGAAATACCCCACTCCAGACCCCGTTAGGCTTCCTGTCTCATCTAAGGGGTAAAAATGTAACAACCAAGGCAGCAATGGACTTGCTCAGATCTTTGCCCCCACTTTCCACATGTCTGTCTTGGAATGTTGTCAACTCTCCCTGCCATGTAGATGGCAGATGGCCCTGCTGCACTCAAAGGAGCTGTTACGAGTATCAAATGAGCCAGTGTGCTGAAGGTATTAAGAGCTGCATCCAGAACATCTCTATCTAAAGTCCTTCAGACCCGATATATTGTAGAGTGACCAAATCTTTCCCACAATCCCACTCAGTGACCCACGTCATTGTCTCCCTGTGGGTTAAGCCAGAAATGCGAAATGGTCCTGAATGTCCCTTTTTCTTCTTCGACAGCCAATTATGGTGAGGTTCTGTGGGTTCTAATTTTGTGTCTCTTCACAAGCCCAGTTCTTGCTCCCAGCCCTGTAATTGTCACTGGTTCTCTCTCTCTCTCTCTCTCTCTCTCTCTCTCTCTCTCTCTCTCTCTCTCTCTCTGTCTCCCTTTCTCATTACTCCAAGTTGTCCCTCCAATACCATCTCATTTCAGACCCAGACATCCAGAAGAGCTTAGCAGAGTCTGGTGTAGAGTAAAGTTCTATAGCTGTTACTACTATTAGTAGTAGAAGTACAAATATGGGTGTGACAAGCCTTAGTTTAAACTCCTTGAATACTTATCTATTGCCTTGGGGGTGAGGGGATCCTCATTTCATGCCCTGCCCCACTTACCAGCTTCTCACCCACTCCTCTCACTCCTTTCCCTCTTGCCATACTGAGCACTCTGCCTCCCTGGCTTCAACACTTTTTTTTTTTTATTATTGAATAAGAGGACATTTTTATTTTAAAAAAATAACACGTACAGGAAAACAGCCAAAAAGGTACAGAGTGCATGTTACGCTTCCCTATGTCAGAAAGCAATTGGAAAGGATTTCTGGGAAACCTCAAACTAATCGGTGGAAGGCTCTGTGCCTCCTCAAAATTCCTGAATTCTAAATTTCATTGTATAAAACATCACTTGAAACGTGTGTAAAAACCCTGCAGTGAAAATCAGGTTTTCAAATCCGCAGGTCCCTGAAGAGGTGCGTTTAGGCAGCTTCGCAGTATGGAATCCCTGTGTCTACCTTGGTCCCTGGGAGAGGACAGCAGTGTCCACCACCGTGGGGCAGCCACCCTCAGGCCCCCAAATGCAGGACCTGGCTGTGTAAAGGCCACAGAAGTGGACTGAGCCCCGGGGGCATGAGAGACGGCAAAAAGGCACACACATCCTTGTCCAAGGCAACCATTTGAATTCCGGCCCAATTAGAGTTTTTCTCGATTTGTGAAATGAAGGACCTCAACTGAACTTCCCTTGCGATGAACATGCTAGAATGAGAACAAAAAGCACACATCACAGAACGACTATTTCCATGTTCAATAACGTAACAAATCAGTTGCTTTTATAAATATGTCTTCCAATAGTTCATTAGTCCATAAAATAGCAGGGGTTCCGCAGGTGATTTACAGGTGCGCCTCTCAACTGTAGGACCTGGTCCTCCTCAAGGTTGGCTAATACTACTGTTCTAGATCATAAAATTACTATTGTGAAGACTGAATATTTAAAGACCCAATGGCATTTGTAAATCCAGTAAGGAATGATTTCAAGATGCAAATAAAGCTGCGAGCTCTCGAACCTTCTCCATGGTCCTCCAGACTCCTCCTCCTTGTCTTGAATTTCAGAGTGTCTGTCTATAGATTTATGAAACCAGAAACCAGCTGCTCTGTTGAGGAGCATGCTGCTCACGGCCACGCGGTGGTCTGCAAGGTCGTGTTCCTGTTCTGCTTCACCACCACCGCCAGGCGAGCACCCGGGCCCAGTGCAGGCTTGTTGTGCCTGAAGTTCTAGACCTGCACCTGGAGCAAGTTTATTTTCTGTTTTCATTTCTTCATGTGATTTTCTGCCTTCACAGCCCATTTGGTCCTCAGCTCCAGGTTCTGAACCATAGATTCGAGGTCGTGATAGTCACTTTCCTCCTTTATCATGTTTACTTCTAATTTCAAGCAGCCTCACCATTTCTGTCTGTGTCTGAAAAGCTCTGGACCCGTCATCTTTCTTCTTTGCTTGGAATTCTCATCTCTCAGTGCTTTGTAACTTATCTGCAGCATCCAAAGCTACCTGTCTCCCAGAGACTCTCCGTGGGTAGCAGTCTGCCCTGGGGCGTCCTGTGGAGAGACCCAGGAGTTAGCCATTCAGAGTCCAGGGGGGCAGAGACTCCCCCTGACCCCTGCTCCCCACCCCCCAACTCCAATGGGCTGGAGCAGGAGATGTATGCGCTGTGGGGCAATGTGTGGGCAGCCACCCTGGATAAGAGGGCGTGTGCCACATCGATGCCCCATAGGCCACCGGTCCTCCTCATGCTCGACCTCTCCAGGAGGGCCCCAGTCCCTGGCAGGCCTTCGAAAAACAGCTGCTGGTGTTCCAGGCCAAAGCGCACAGTTTGGGAGGTTGGGGTGCAGCAGTTGAGCCCCAGTGAGTGCCCTGTGACTTCCTTTGAACAAAGTCTGCTATTGGTCATGTCTTCTTTCAACAGGCTGAGGTTCTTGGTTTTCAGAAACTCTTGAAAGAACAGATTTGTCTCTTCAAGTTTATCATCTCCAATATGTACCTCCTGGACTCCCAGAGGCCCTTGCTCAATACAGTTCCCCTCTCCATAGACCAAATCTGTGCCTCCCACGGAAGCTAGCACCAGACTAAACAGATTGCCACACACAAATGTCAGCCTACTGCAGAAGAAGTGGGCGTCGGGTCCCTGCCATGGGGGTGCTCACAGTGTAAGTGGGGGAGACAATACCAGGCTCATAGAACACCAGGCTGGGGCCCAGGACAGTGGGGTGACACCCCAGCAGAGCACATAGACTGCCCTCGCCTTGGGCCTGGCAGCTGCAGCCCTCCCTAGCCACTGCTCCAACCCAACCTTGGCCTGAGTAGGCCACCCCAGGGGCCTGCCCACTGGGCACCATTCAGAGCCTCTTACCAAGGCCTGGGCTCCAACACCTTGATTCTTACACAGGAAATTTCTGTTTTGATTTCTATTCCTGGCCAAATCCTTCTCCTCTTAGACTCTGTTTCGTTGTCACCTCAAAGGAGGCTTACACGACCTTCCCAGTCTGGGTTGCTCATCTATGAACGCCGCTAACAGCTCATGGTTTCCCCATCATAACACCTCCCAAGGTTACCGAGAACAATGATAAATCTATTGATTTTCTCCAAAAGACCATGATCACCTTAAAAACAGAGATGGTGTCTTACTAAAATGTACATCTCTTGTACCAAACAAAATTCAAGGCATGTAGTTGAGACTCAAAAACTGAATGAACCAATTCACTTCCTCTCCATTCTCACTCGTGAAAGGCTTTTTGCTTTCTTATTCTCTCTGTTTAACACATTCCTCTCTTATTTATCTCTTTCAAAGCCTAGCTTCATTTTCACCTTTTATGCATCTTCTCTTTCCCTTCCAGGAGGAGGAATCATGGCTTTCACTGGGCTCCCCTGGCTCCAGGCTCCTGCTAGTGCTGTGACAGGGTGAAGATGGAAGGAACATTGAAAAGGAGGAGGCTGCCCAGGGCAGCCGTAAATCAAGGCACTGGATGAATCTCAGAAAGGAGGTTCTGGGGGCTGAGAGGCACAGGCTTAATTAGCGTTAATTGACCACAATTGACAAAGATCTGCAAGCTAGTCTTGGTGGAGGTAATTGCTGGTAATGGACCATAATGGATTGGGGAAGAAGGACCCTCCTACTGCCTTCCAGTCATGGATATAAAACAGAAGGAGAGCAGAAGCAGAGAAGAGCAAATGGGCTTGGGTCAGGGCAGCTGGCTTGACCCGCAAGGTGCAGCAGCAGAGAGTGGTACTTGGGACATGGAGGGTTGGCTCACAGGGAGCAGCCAGCGGGGCCTGCTAAGCACAGCAGCAGCTCTGGTGTCAGGCGGGTAGCGTGGCTGGAGGAGACAGGCCATCTTTGAGGGTGGAAACCCTCTGCCTTCTCAGATCACTGGTGCTCTGACAATAAACGCTTATTCTATGCCCCAATCCTGTGTTGATCTATTGGCTGAATGGCACAGGCAGCACAAACCCAGACTCAGTTTCCCTCTGGTGACAGTTGTGATAACCACAAAGAGATTTTCTCTGGTACCTTCGGTAATAGTGCTGTGGCATTTATAAGTCTCTGTGTATCAACTGCACACTGTTAACACAGGGGTCTTCATGCTCTACTATAAACTCTCAATGGGTGGGGGCTGTTTTATTCAACTTTGTACACTCAGTACAGGACCTGGCAAAGAAAACACATTCAGTGAGAGTTTGCAAAGGCATAATTGAGTGATTGATTGAATAAATGAAAAGAATGATACTCAGGCTGGTGGTCATCACGGCATATACTTTAAGTATAAGGAGGAAGAATATGCCTTCATCCTATTAAAAAAGATGATTAACACACTCTTCTATTTGCTCAGCTATCAATTCTGTCTATTAAATAGATTTAAGAAAGAGTTATAGAAAATTGCAAGTGCAGTAATTATCCTAATTCTTCGATATCCTTTCATGACAGAAACACTATTAACAGGATAAACAAGAGAACGTGCATGCATGAATAATGCAACATTATAACAGTTTGCTACTGTGGAAAAATAAAATTCAGCATAGATTCATAGGTAAAGACAGAACGTGAAGAAAAGCAGAAAACATTTTCCTAATCACATTTGGGAAGTGGTGCTCCAAGGAAGAAAAGCTTTCTCTGCAAACAACGCATGCAGAAGTGCTGTCTGTGGAGTTAACTTTGTGAGTTTGCTGAAGAGACGTGGACATAGCTTCAGTCCTCCGAGCCTGAAAACCCAATTCTTCTCACTGCCCCCTTTGAATTTCCATTGGTTAGTGTGGCTGAACCAAAGGACACCTCACCAGGTATGAGAAGGAAAGCCTTCCCCTGATCCAGAAGACCAACATAGTCACAGTAAACTAGAATCTGGCTAAGTCCTTAATTAGTGATATTGGTGATTTAGCATACTCTAATACCCAATTTCTATCTCTATTGATCATTTGGGGTCTTTACAAATTGCATTGCATTTTAAAATAACACTGGTAAGATTCAGAGAGCTATTTCTAAATTATGAATAAACATTTTGAAGGCAAGTGTGTCCTATGATTTGCTACGTACCCTTCAGTATATAACACCTAATATTTTAATTTATTATTTGGAAGAATTTGTGTCTTATGTCTATTTTTATTATGTTTGGAAGTATTCTCTGGTAAAGCCATTTAGACCTGAGATTTTCCGTGTGAGAGGCTTTTAATTACCAATTCAAAATTTATTTGATGCTGATTAGGACTTATTCAGGTCTTCTATTATGTTTATTCCTATGTCCATTTAGGTTAATTGTTTTCCTATGAATGTATCCAACTAAATTTTGAAGTTTAGAGACATGATTTTGCTTATCCTTATGTTATTCTTTTCATTTGAAATGTCCCTCTTTATCTCTAAAAGAGCTTTTAGCCTTAATGTTTGCTTCATCTGATATTAACATAGCTACACAAGCTTTCTTTTCCTTTGCGCTTCATAGTATACTTGTTTTCTTTTTTCTTTTTTAGATTTATTTTATTGGAAATTTTTTTTGCAGAGAGACAGAGAGGGAAAAGGGGGAGGGCCCAGAGCAGTCTCCATAGTAGAGCATCATCAGGTTTTTGACATAGTTTCATTGCACACAAGGCAGGAGTTGGGCACAGGCCTCCCACATGGGAAGCTCACCCTGGCAAGAACTGAACTGGGGAGCCACACCCCAGTTCAGCATATGGGTCTGCATGGGCCAGGGCTGGGATTTTTATCCCTTGACTCTGGGGCTGCAAAGCAAGTGCTTAACCCTCTGAGCCATCTAGCCATCCCTTCTATTTTTTTTTTTTTTAATAGGGGTTTTATTGCATTTGTGAGCTCTAGGAAGGGACTCCACCATGTGAGTTAATTATTTCTCAACTTTCAGTGTATTTGTTTTCATCATTTTGCTTTCCATTTTCTATCCTTGTTTTTATACTGTGTCTCAAATACGTAGTATCTTTGCTTTTTTATGGACATATTTGTTTGTATTTTATGTAATTTCTGATGTTTGTGGGGTTAAATACAACAGTCTTTTTATCTCATCTGTTCTGTTTGTATATATATATATATATATATATATATATATATATATATATATATATATATATATTTATATATATTCAGCATATGGGTCTGCACAGGCCAAGGCCCAGGACTGAATCCTCAGACCCCAGGGCTACAAGGTGAGTGCTCAATCCTCTGAGCCATCCCACCTTTCCCAAACATATTAATTAATTACGATTAGGTGAAAACCCACATCTGATGATTCCAACATCTGCATTTATATTTATTTGTTTGTTTGTTTGTTTGTTTAATTGCTTGCTCGCTTGTTTATATTTTTATTATTATTTTCAATCATCCTGTCTCCTATGTATGGTAAGTTTTGATTGAATGCCAGATAAAATCTAGAAATGAGTTAAATCCTCTGGAGAGGATTTTAGTGTGTTCTTGACAGGCAGTTAGTATAAGACAGATCACTTAATCTGATCAAGGACCAAGATGGTTTGAACCTAAGCTTCAGACTTTATGATGGCTCTTTGATTTTTTGAGTGCCCCACTGATAAGTGGTACTTTCAACACTCCAACTGAATGTTGTGGGTGTTTACTAGACCTTTCTTCATGGTAGACATTAAATTCCAATTTTCTCATCTTAGTCTGTATAACTGCCCAAATCTCTGCTTAGCTTATGAACCTTTCAGCTACCCCCTTGTGCTCAGCTCTGTGTCCGTTCAGCTGTCTTTGGGGAATTGGCAAATGCCTCAGCAGGGAAATCAGTGCCAACAATTGAGATCACTTCTGTGTACTTTCTTTCTTTCTGGAATCTTGCATGTTTCCTCAAATCCTCACTTCCCTGATAGTGCTCCAATATCTTACAGTTCTGTTTGCTATATTTTAATAATATTTTATAGTTATTCTTGACAGGAACATCATTCTGCTACAAGGTAGACTTCCATTACCAAATTATATTTATCCTCTAAGTAATGAAAAATTATTAGACACTTGGGGTCATATGGATGATATGATGAAATCAGTGCTTTCGGAAGATTAACCTAGCACTGTGAGAAAGGTGGGTTTGAGAAGGAATAATGGAGGTACAAACAAATTAATAGAAAATGGCCATAGATATTGAGAGGAGGGCAAAATGTAAGAACATTCACATGGAATAGCCCAAAGTTCTTACTTAGTTCCAGAATGCTTTAAGTACTCAGTGGCATTCTTTTCTTAAACATTTTAAATGATCTCCCTATTGCCCACATAATAAAGTTTAAGGTCATCAATCTGGCATTCAGACTGTGTATATGCTATATTTCTACTGTAAGATAAGTGACATTGACTGGGAAACAAAACTAACACTGCTGACCTAGCATGATTCCCAGTGTATACGTAGTGAATTTACAGAGGAAGAGCCATGTGTCTGGGTTTCTGCTTAATATTGATGTCAAAATATTCTAGGTTAAAATAACCATCATGTTAAAAACAAAAAATTTAAAAGCAGATATATATTAGAGATGTAACCTTGCTGGTTTATTGCACTGGAGGTTCTGATTGTGGAGTGCAATACCAGATAATACACTGGCTCCCTTCCCTGTAATAGTACTAGTAGTTTTGTGTTACGTTTCTGAATGTCTCACATTTCATAATAACCTAACAGCATAGGAAGAGTAGCAGGTTAGGAGGTTAATGATGGATACGGAGTGGCAGGTACTAGAGAATCATTTCATCTTTGGATGTTTTTTATGTTTGAGATTCCTGTGGAGCATAATCTGAATGTATTCAGAGTAGGTGGAAGAAAACTGCCCCAATCCTTAATGTAATAGACCTTTATATACATCTTGTTCTTTTATCTCATTTGTTAATTTGCCAGAGAACGAAAGATGATGCTGGAGATTCAGACTCAGAAGGCATCAGTATTTTGATGGCACGTAAAGCTGTGGGTATGGTTTCCATCTCCCATGGAGAGGTCAGAGCAGAAGGAAAAGTGGCCAGAGATGAAACTCTTGCAAATTCTTGCCTTTAGGGAGAGTGGGGGAAAGTCCAGAAGGGATAATAAAAAGCAGCAACATAATGCTAGGAGAGACTACAGGGGAGAGTAGTGCCATGCAGACCGAGAAAGAACAGAGTCACAGGTTCAAGACTAAGGACCGACCTCCTAGTTTCAAAGGCCACCGAAAATTTCAGCAAGTTTAGAAACAAGTGGGTCATGTTGGTCAGGCGGTTTCAGTGGAACGCTGAGCCACTCAGCAAACAGGAATGCCCCCAGGCAAGCAAGGTTGTGAGTGGGCGTGGGAGCTAGGAGAGTATTCTAGTCTATGAAGCATGGACTGAAGAATGAGCACTCTCCCCTGTAGTAGGCTAGCTTGAGAAAAGAACTGAGAGAGTTTCAGTCAAGTGATGGGGTTCAGGGCAGGCCACCCTAAAAAATGGCATTTGGACAGAAGTTATTTAAGGAACAGTCAATGCAAGAAGGATACTCTGGCCCTGCCACCCCCTCCCACTTGGTCCCTCTGAAAGCAGGAAATAATCTTCCAAGTGAAAGATACCCTCTCTGTACCAGGAGGTAAAGAGACATCCTTATCACCAGAGAGAGAATTTAGAGCCAAGGAGCTGTATAAACAAATCTTGTTACTTCTTCACTAATTTACCACCCCAAGTTCAAACCCCTTTGTCTTATCAACTCTTCCAAAATTATTGTTTCTTTATCTAAAAGATATTAAAGCTGCCTGCTTTGGTCAGTTTTGAGTCTCATGTTTCTATGAGCTCCCATATGTACAAAAATGTTTTGTTTTGTTTTTCTATTTATCTGCCTTATGTCAATTTTGTTATTTGGCCAAAGAACCTAAACGATAAAAAGAGAAAACATTTCCTTGCTACAGAAGTCAAGGGTTGAAGAGAATGAGAATAGGTGTGGTTTGTTGCTTGTTTGTTTAATTATAGAGCTAATTTTCAGGGCAAACATCAGATGGAGACTTGGAGAGAGCTGTGTGTGGATGAGTGTTCAAAGCAGCAGGTGACTGGCAAGTGTCACATCTTGGGACAGTGGCTGATATTTATATCAAGTAAGGGTAAACATCCCATGCCTTCTTCTTTCCCATATGGAAAGGAGGAGGGCAAAAGAAAATTAGATGACAAGACTCTAGAAATTACATTTTATCCATTTAAAAGTCAAATAACTGAGAGCTTATCTTTTGTCATTTTATTTTGTTTTTTTTTCTCAGACTTCTGTCACAAAATAAAACCAAATGAAATGAACAGCAATTACTAGGATCAGACCACCTGGGGTCAAATTACAATTCTGCCCTTTATTAGTCATTTACTATAGGCATTTATTTACTTCAGCAAGCTTGAATGTTTTTATATGTAAAGTGAGGGTGGTGATACTTCCTACCTCATAACATTGTTGGAGGATTAAATGAAATGAAAATGAATAAAAAGCTCTTAAGACAGTACCAGGCATATGGTAGCTGCTGCTCTTTCTCCTCCTCTTTCTTCTTCTTCTTATTTTTTTTTAATTATTCTTATTTATTATTATAATTATTACTATCCTATATCACTGGGCCTTTCAGGAGCTTATTAGAATTTCTTATGAATAGGAAGTAACATAAGGATGAGGCCATACCCCAAGGCAGGTTGCCTTGTAGAGCCACCTGTTCTGTGTGTGGTTCTATTTCTCCTCATTAGCTAACTCATCCAAGTTTCACAGAGCCAGGTAAAGGCAATATGAGATGGCAATATTTTTAAATGTCCAAATGAGGGGCTTAGGGAGGTTTTCAGGAACATCTACACACATGACTTCACTTTACCAGTTGCCACCAACTTGGATCCAGGTGTGACAATGCAGTCTCCCCATTTCACTGATGAGGGTCTGGAGGTCATGGTGAGAATCTCATCTCAACTACATGGTCTCCATTTCTGCCCCTCCTGAACATCCAGGGTACCAGAACAGACACATGTTTCAAAGTCATCATGAAATCACTGTGATCACCAACGTCTGGGGAGACATTCTTTACACCCAAATCTTTTTTGGTAACTCAAAGGAGTCTTTTCTTGAGCCAAAGCCATGTTCATTGAAGTATCCTTGATGATGAGGCCCAAACATGAAGAGTGTGGAAGGGAAAAGCAGACACCAGGTCTCCTGCTAGGACCAGTGCAGTCTCCTGCTGGTCTTCTCTCTCTCCATCTTTACTCCACAGCCCTGATCTACTCCTGAGGCAATGACTGAGTGAGCTCAGAACAAAGGCTGCCCTACCCTGTCAGTCACCTCTCCAGTGAAGGCAGCAGTGAGGCCTGACTGCCCATGGATCTTCCTAACAATATGCTCCTTGACTCGGGGACACTTTAATGAGTCTGCCTAGATCTGTGGCCTGACACCAGAGCAGAAGGCAAGAGAGAATGATGACATGCCCCTGTCCCAGAGACAGGGAGAAATAATGCACATGGCCAGAAGCAGCGGGCTCCACTAGAATATATACCTCTCGTCAGGATTCAACTGTTTTTTGGTGAGAGCAGGGTGATTGATTGTCAGGGGTTGGGGTTTGGAGAGAAGAGGAGGAGGGAGAAGTTGTGCAGAGCAGAAGCGTGGGGACACTCACACACCCCTGTTGGTTCTACAGCAGGTCCAGCTGTGCTCATAGCAACCCCTTCAGGAAGGCTGTGCTGGCTACTCTATTTGTGTTTGTCTTGGTCACCAGAATTTATTAGATCCATCCCTCTGTCTCTACCATAGGTCACAATAGAGGTGGAGCTAAATGGAGGATTCTCAGTCTCAGTGGAGACTTTTAGGACAGGAAAGTTTCCTATTTGAATGACTCTTGAAGGGAAGAAATCACTGCCAAATATTGTTGCCCAATACTCAGATTCTGTGTACTCAAATGCAAGAAAATTGTTCCAGTCCTTCATATAATACACCATAATGTACATCCATTTGTATACTCAGCAGTTGATTTGTCAGATAAAAGTCAATAGTAAAGTCACACATAAATATATGTATAAAATATATAAATAAAAATGCTTTATTAGCACTTAGCTTCGTGTGTAGCAAGTCCAGCTCCCACACCAGAGAAAGAGAAGATACCTGGTACGCACAGCAGACCCTTTAAGAAAATCCTGAAGTAGGAAGTGACGCAGGCAGCCAATGTGGAACAGGCAGCCCTTGATCTTTGGTCCACGTCCTATGCCGGGCCTATACTTCTCGCATCCTTGGACACACAGTACCCTCGCTGGGCTCCAGGTTCCGTACTGAGGAAATGAGGTCGATGAAGTGGATGGCCCCTGGGAACTCCTGCAGGTCTCCCAGGCCACCCGTGCTTCTAGGCCACTGTTACCAACAGCTCAGGCCTTCTCTCTTCCCCCGTTCCCGGTATTGTCATCTTCCCAGGGACCCAGGGTCTTCCAGGCTGCTGGGGTCCCTCCCCCACTGCATCCCTCACAGTGCTGTCTCCACAGTCCAGACCCAGGCGTGATACTTCAATGTTCTTCCAACTATTTTCTGTACTTGAGAAATCTGTTAAGAATTTCCCAGCTGCTGATGGCCTATATTGTTTCCTTTATGTTATTGCCTTATACCTCTTTATTATACCTCTTTATGTAATTGCCTTATACCTCTTAAATTCCTTTTTATTGTTTTTAAAGGGTCTTAAATGTAGGAGACTGGCCTGATAAATTGAATACAGAAATCAGTTGTTAGTTTTTGTTTGTTTTCCTTGTTTTTTGTTTTTTGTGTTTTTTGGTTTATTTTTGGATGAGTTCTCCCTGAGCCTATTTAAAAGCTTATGACAATAATCAAATACAGAGATAAAAATAAAAAATACAGAAAATAGTGATAATCATTTTAGAAGCACAGTTCTAGAGAAAGTGAGAAGAGATGGGATTCAGCACACATGACAGCTATCTGCAGAGTGATTAAGAGTATAGATTCTATAGTCAGATTTCCTGCTATCAAATTCCAACTCCAGTGCTTAATGGCTAGGAAATCTTGAAGAAAGTATTTAAACGTTTTGCCTAAGTTTCATTATTGGTATAAATAAATAAAGAGTATAATAATAATATCTACCTTATATGGTTCTTATAAAGATTTAAGGAAACAATATAGGCCATGTGCTTAGAATAGTGACTAGCAAAAAGCAAGGGTTCCATAAATGTTAGCTATTCTTAATAGAGTGGAAAATATCAGAAGTGAGGAGGGACACAAAATGTTTTTTCTCTTTTGGACTCTCAAGGGCACTAATGGCACTCCCAAATGACTTCTGTACTCTCAGTGTGGTAAGAAGAGTAAGGCAGATATGGCTATTTAGTGTTTCCATGTGAGAGTTCTCTCATGTAACTTCTCAAGAAATTTACTTGTTTTCTGAATCCCAAAGAAGGTCACATGAGAAATGGGAGAAACTGAAAAGTGTTTAATATCTCCCATAAGAATTAAAATATAATCATTAAGATAGTGACATTAGTAGTTTGAAGGAATCCAGTGACACAAAACTAAAAGCAAGAACAAAAAGAAACACGGACCCACAGAGTTGAAAGTTCAGGTTGACATTTCCAGAAACTGGGGCAGGAATGTATACTCAAGAAGCCCATCCAACTTAACCAATCAAGGTTGCTTATAGCTATTGCATGCTCTGAATGTGTGTTGATGGTCCTGTCCACTGCTAAGACTGAGTGCCAATAAGAAAATATTAATATATATACATAAACAAATTTTATTCAAATTGTATGCATGAAACAACTCCAAGAATAACATATTTTAGAAGAAAATAAGCCCTTAAAGTAGCAATTTTAAATTAGTAAGAAATTTTTCTGTGCCAGAGAATATATTGCTATGAAATACATAATATAAAACAGAACATTATCTAAAATTTAAATTTTCAAAGTAATGATATTTCAAAGACAAAGTTTAAATTAGGGCAAATGCATAAGATGTGTCTATTGTTAAAATGTGAAATGATTTTATGTGAAGCAATACTTACCCTAACACCCAACTTGAGGATGTTTTGGATGATTTTCAACAATTCAACGAACAGCGATGGAAAATGATTTTCTTATACATCTAAATATTTATCAAGAAGTAAGGATCAATGGTAATTTATAGGCCAACCAATGTTTTGTGTATTTTAAATTTTATTATTAGAAAACTTTTGCATATTAAATATTCATATTATTCTATTTTTAACATTTTTAATGATTTTTAGTGAGTTACTTTATGTTAATGTTTTTTTTTCTTTAATGTTTTCTGTTGTCAAATGTCTATGGCAGGTAGAAATCATTTTACATGTAATTAACATGTATAACTTTATTGAAATATATTCTTTCATGTACACAAAAGTTTTTAAACTTTAGTATAACCCTATCACAGAGAAATGATTCACTATTTATTACTATTGTCACTCATTATCAATTGAAAAATGTAAATAAAATATTAAGGAAACTACAGAACAATTAACATTTCCCAAGTTCCCAAGAATTACAGGGAATTTTAATTCTCTTTCTTGAGTCTAGAGGACTAATTGAGACCAAGTAGTAAGAAAGATGTATGTGTGTGGTGGGAAGGTAAGGTCTGTGTTGTATAATGTAGGAAATGTATGAAATATTAATCAAGGAGAGTGATAAAATAACCTATTAATATTTATGAAACATGGTAGAATGTCTAAGCAGTCTTAAGATGGATGGTCATAAATTTATCCTCTGAGTCTTCCTTCCTAGTGACAAGTTCCATTGCCAAGAGGATGGCTAACATGTCAGTCACCATCAGGAGCACTCTATTTATGGGAATAAGGAAGATAAAGATGAGTCAGGGAACTACCTCCACTTGGCAGTGAAAGCAGGTGGACTTGGATCTGGTGATAAGTTGGAGATGATGAGAAAATTCCTTTAGAACTAGTGGTTTCAGTGTGAGGCATGTAAGACAAGTCTCTAAGAAAGAAGATCATTGGCTAAGGGATAGCATGCATGTGCCAGTAGATTGAAGCATACCTGGGAAGAAAAAACAGCTGAAAAGGACAAGAAGAAAGGTAGAGAAGAGGAGCTATTTGAGATAGAAAAAGAGCATTTTACTCAGTGCATGTAACAAGTCTTGTCAAGGACTGCAAGTCTGTGACTGTGTAATGCATAGACTCACAATACCTTATGTATACAGTCAGACACTTTCATGTTTCCAAAACACTCGTGTATAATTTGTGTGATGGTTTTTTTCCAGAAATGTTTCATTACTTTGGTGTACACATCAAGATACAAAGATTTGGTTGAGTTCTTTCAGGGGAAAAGGTTAGTAAAATAACTATAATGGAGTGACATTGATCATATTTGTAAGGAAATGCAAAGTAAAGATAGATTTAAAATATATTTATAATAAATGATGAATGCAACAAATATGCATGAGGCCTATATAGATAAATAGAAAGTTGTAGAATCAATGGATTGCATGTGTTATTGGGGGTGAAGAGTTGTGAACTGGATTGATAAGGTTGTGGTCAACACTGGACATTTGAACTCATTTTGGCAATATGGCCATCTCTGGAGATGAGTTGTTAAAAGCACTGAGAGGTTAGGGTATATATGAACCATTTGGTGAGGTGCTGAGAATGAAGAGAGTGATTGTGAGAAGATACTGAAATCTTCAGTGGAGTGGAGCAGGAAGGGGAAACCAGGACCTCATTGAAAGCAATGATGATGAGGGAGATGGCAAAAGCCACTGGTTAGGAAATTTACAAGAGGGGGAAGAAACAAATGGTATTAAATAGTGAAAAAGTACATCTGCAGTGGTGAGGAGAATTTTTTTTAATTTCTATTCTATTCTCTCCCCCGCCCCACCATTTCTCCCCTTTCTCTCTCTCTCCTTCGTCACCCAGACTAGCAGCCTCACTCAGTACATCTCAGATAAGTTAGACAATTCACACCAAATCTGATGATCAGCGTTTACAGTTAAGAGGGGAAACAAATGTCCAACTAAAGATGCTACAATTATTCTCACTTTCACTATTCCTATGTCCTCTGCCTTCCCAAAGCATCCTGTGTTTCAACTTTATCTTTATTGCACCTATATCTGTTTTATGTTAATTTCATAAAATACTTTCCATGATAAAATGAGAACATATTCAGTTCACCATGTTATTTGCAAATATAGTTTTTACATTATGTAATATTACTGCAACATTAAAAAATAAAAAGAACTATTAGATTTCTGGTTCTGACCATGACACAGTAATAGGTATCAGAAATACCCTACAGACCTTCAAGATAACCTTAATATTCTCCTCAGCTTGACTAAGTTTAGACAGGGTTCTTCCTGGCTATAATCTCCCTTTTCTTGGAGCCTTTACTTCAGAAATCCTGTAGCTGTAAATTCTTTCTGTGACAGTTTGAGATGTAAAACTTCTCCTAGCCAAAAAAAGAAGAAAATCTTGCCATTTGTGGCAACATGGATAAATTCAGAGGATATTACACTAAGTAAAATAGCAAGGCACAGAAAGACAAATACTTCATGACCTCACTTACTTGTGGAATCTAAAGAAGTCAAACTCATAGATCTAGACTATAGAATGGTGGTTACTAAAGACTGAAGGGTGAGGGGTAATAGGGAGATGTTAGTGACAGGCTACAAACGTTCAGTTACAAAATAAAAACGTCCTTATCATCTAATGTACAACATGGGGACTATAGTTAGTAATAGTGAAAATATATTAGAAATTTGCTCAAGGAATACATTTTTTAATCTTTTCATCACAAACAAAGGTGACAGATGTGTTAAGTAACTTTATTGTAGTAATCATTTCATAACATAAACACATATCAAATCATTGTGTTGTACATCTTAAGTTTATCCAGTTCTATTTTTAAAACAAAAATGATCTATATGAGGTGATGGATGTGTTAATTAACTTGATTCACATCACCATGTTATACGTATAGTAAATCATCACATGGAACATCTTTAAAAATCACATTGTACAATTTAAATATGCACAATTTTTATATTCCAATCATAGTTCAAAGCTGGGAGAAAAAACGTACCCATCAAGGATAGCATTCCCATCTACCAGTTTCTGTGAGAGATGGAGCCTTACTTTAATAAGCAATAATTAGTAAACACACGCTTAATCACATGGGACAACCCACCTCCTTAACATCCTCAGTACATTTTCATTTAGTTCATTCCAATGTTTAAAAATCCTCCTGCCTTTTGATTCCGTGGAATTGAGTTTAATCCCTCTTATCTTGCATTAATCTTGATCTCCTTTCCAATAATGTTGAATAAAGTCTTTTCCTGTGTAATTTCAACCAGTGTGATTTTTCTATGACACTAACACCACCAATAGCTCTAAAACCGGGAACAGTACAAGAAGGAAATATTTTCAGGCATTGGAAAGCAAACAGAACCAGGTCCTACTCTTCGAGAGAAGGGAATCCCAGAGGCCAGCCCCACGCTTACTCTAGCTTCCCACCTGGGGCACTTTTCAAACCGTGTCTATTAGTTCTTGAATGCTGCTGTAACAGGTTATCACACGCTTAGTGGCTTAAAAAAACACAACTGTGTCATTTTACAGCTCTGGAGGTCAGAAATAGGTCTCACTGAGCTAACATCATGGTGTCAGAAAGGCTAGTTTCCTTTTGAAGTCTTCAGAGGAGGAAGAACCTAGTTTCTTCTCTTTTCTAGCTTTTAGAGCAGTGGTGTCTGAATTTTTGGCTTCCCTGGGCCACAGTGGAAGAAGAGTTGTCTTGGGCCACACATAAAATACACTAACACTAATGATAGCTAATAAGCTAAAAAATAAATAAATAAATAAGTCACTAAACCATCTCATATTGTTTTAAGAATTTGTGTAGGGCGTTCATCTCGCTGATGAGGGCTCCCCCCTCACAACCCAATCATCTCCCTAAGATCTCAGCTTCTAATACTATCACCTGGGGGGTTAGGCTTTAACATATATGCATTTTGGAGGGACCCAAATATTCAGATCATAGCAGTCACCTTCACTGAACAGCCCCATCTTTGGACCCATTGTCCTCCAAGTTATGACAATCCAAGTAGCCGTGGATCTCTAGGTATTTTCTCTGCCCAGGAAGATGGCTACTTTTTGTTTGGGCTATAGTGTGGTAGGTAGACAACGGCTCTCCCAATAGATGCCCATGTACACATTATGTTCATTGCAAGGGGGTTGCAGATAGAAATAAAGTTGTTTATCGGTTGATTTTTAAATTTTTTTTTAGATTTATTTTATGGTTTTTGACAGAGACAGAGAGAGCCAGAGAAGGGAGAGGGCCCAGAGCAGTCCCCATAGTTGTACATCATCAGTTTTCAACAAGGTTTTGTTTCACCCAGGTACCGGTAGGTGTTGGCTGAGCAGGGCAGAAACCAGGCTGGGGGCCTCCTGCATGGGAGGCACACCCCCTTGAGTTAGGGGTCAAACCAGGGGCCTCCCACATGGGAAGCTCACCCCTGTAAGAGCCAACTGGAGCCACAACCCAGTTTGGTATATGGGTCCGCATGAGCCGGGGCCGAATTCAATCCTCAGTCCCCAGGGCTGGGAAGTGAGCGCCTAACCCGCTGAGCCATCCCGGCTTCCCCAATTTTTATTTTTTAATTGCATTTGACATTCAATATCGTTTTATATTAGTTTCAAGTGTATAACATAGTGGTTAGACATTTATATAATTGATGAAATGATCCCCAGCTAAGTCTAGTTCCCACCTAATCAGGTGATTTTAAGATAAGGAGATTATCCTGCATTACCCAGCTGGAACAAATGTAATGAAGTATCCTTCCTGTATGGAAGAGAAGGGCATAGGTTAAGGTGACCAGAAGTCCCGGCAGTCCTGATTTTTAACAATTTGTCCCGCGTCCTGCGGCATTTTAAAAAGGTCCCGATTTTTGGAAAGAATGCACGACAAGCTAGGGAACGGTGGGAGATAGACCAAATTTTTAATCAAGAACTCCCTCCCCCCCAGTCAATGGTGTCCCGCTTTACCAATGTTAAAATCTGGTCGCCTCCTGATTCTGGGAGCTGGGCACATAATGGGATGCATGGGTGATGTGATGTGGAGTTGTCCATTGGAAAACTGTCTGATTGTTACCAACCAATGTCACCCCATTAAATTTAACAATAAAATATAATAATATTAAAAAAAAAAAAATCTGGTCGCCTTAGCATAGGTGAGAATCAGAGAGAAATTGCCCTAGAATAGGCATGTCCAACCTGCTACCCATGGTGGCTTTGAATGAGGCCCTACAAACATTCTTAAAACATTATGAGATGGTTTCGTGACTTTTTTTTTTTTTTTTTAGTTTATTAGCTATCACTAGTGTTAATGTATTTTATATGTGGCCTGAGACAATTCTTCCTCCACCGTGGCTCAGTCATAACTTGATCTTTTCCAGGCTTGGTTTTAGTTTAGTTTTTGTTGTTATTTTATTACTTTGACAGATCTAGTGTATTGTGTACTCTTGAGTTACAGTAACTCATTTTTAACATCTGGACTCTCTGAATTCTCAACTGATTTCAAAAATTTTCAGTGAAACCTTTTCACTCTAATTGGTCAGATTTTCAGCATCTAGCACTGTGTGATGAGCCATCCATTACCCCTAGAGGCTGTTTTCTTGTAAGCCCTGTAGGGTCCTGATCTGCCAAAGGCTTAAGGGGGATGTGGCTCAGGCAGATTTCTGTGTCACTGTCATAGTCTGTGCAGGCTGTTAGAACCAAACACTATCAACTGGGTAGCATATAAACAATAGAACTTTACTTCTCCCAGTTCTGGAGGGTGGAAGTCCAAAATCAGGATACCAACATAATTGAATGAGGACCCTCTTCTGAGTGGCCGACTTCTTGTATCCTCACATGGTGGAAGGGGGCCATATTCTTAGGTAACCCCTGTATTTACATATGTAATTAAATTTGGTTATTTTTCTCCTATTAATCTGGTTCATATCAATGTAGGCCAGCCTGAGAATTAAGAACTAAGAGGTAAAGGGGGAAATGTTTTGCTCCCCACAGTTTAAAATGTGAGAATGTTCCCTCTAAACACTTCCAACCTCTCTTACTTCTGATTCTAGAATGTGCATAGTGCCTGGAGCATCTATCTGTACCTTCTGAATTTCTCTGCTTGTTCTTCAAGTTGGTATGATTCCGGACATTTTCAATCGCCAAAATCAAAGGAAATTCAGTCATTCTTTTCTCTTTCTGAGTCTGACTAAAACCACTGGATTCATTGTAAAGGTTTATTCCTCAGACACCAATTTGAAGGTACAGGTCAGTGGAGGTGAGCGTGTATGTGTGAGAAGGTGAGGGCTTCTACACTAAATGTTACAGGGCTCTTCCTACCCAGGCCCTTTCTAAGCCTCTTAGAAGAACTAGCGTCCACCCATTTATACCATTTCAGTGTGGGCCTGGCAAATGCCAGTGTCAGCCCCCTGGGGCCTGAAGCAATCCCAATGAGCTGCAATTAACTCTCCTGGGATCATTCCTCAGCTAATGACAAATGGGAGCTGGAGTTTACCCAGTTCCCTGGCTTCTCAAGTGGGATATTTCTGAATCACGTATTTTATATGGTCCCCTAGAGATCCCCCCACATTAAGTTGGTAATAATGCACTCACATGAGCTAACTTCCTCCCCACTGACTGTGTTCACTACGTCTCTCAAATAAACTGCTTGTACTTGAATCCTGATTTCAAAGTCTCCATCTATTGGAATACGACCTTAGTGTATTCAGACTGCTATCACAAAATATCGTAACCTAGGAGGCTGATAAATAACAAATGCATTTGTCACAGTTCTGGAAGCTGGGAAGTCCAAGATCAAGATGCTGGAAGATTTGGTGTCTAGTAAAGACCCATTTCTTCACTGAGGGCTGTCTTCCCATTGTAACTTCACATGGCATAAGCAGTGAGCTAGCGCGCTGGGAATTCTTTCATAAGGGCACTTACTCCATTCACGAAGCTCCTCTCTCATGACCAAATTACACCCCATTGGCCTCACCTAATGCCATCACCTTCAGGGTTACACTTTCAACATATTTTTGAAAGACACAAACATTCAAACCATCACAAACACCCTAACCTCATGAGCAAATTAGAAATATACATAGTACCTAAATCAAAGTTGGGGTTTTTTTCATATATTTAATGATGCTTATAAAAGTACCTAGAACCTAGTAGATACCTGATCCATGTTGGTTCTCTTACATTGCTTTCTCTTAGTCTGCAGGGTGGATCAGGGTTCAAGAAAACAGACAGCTACAGATGTTGTTGCTATAATGGGGACAAGAGATGACAGGGATTGTAAGTGGGCTGCAGCAGCAGGGCAGAGAGATGCACGGGGAAGATGCCTAAGGTCTTATTTACTCCAGAACCCAGGACTGAAAATCAACAAAACTAATGACCTCTTGGAATTCAAAGTTTCCTTTCTTTCCCCACTAGAGCCAAGCTAACCAACAGCTTTGCATTGGACAGGTGAATTTATCTTCTTTTTGCTCACTAGCCCTGCAGCTCTCTGAAGAACTGCCTCCCAAACTTCTTCCCTGCCTGTCTCTCCTACACTATTGTTTTCAGATGGCCTCACTGCCAAGAAGCTGAAAGTTTCCTGTTGAGAAGACACAATGTAAGCACTTTGATTTGTTGAATTAATGTCCAATCTTCTTAGTGCTAGGCCACTTCTAGTAAGATCATTATCTACAGTATCACTATCTACAATATAAAAATGATGAGAATAAATACTAGTTAACCCTGATTGAGCATCTTGACATATGCAAGGTCTTGTTTAACCTTCCTTGACTCTGACAGGTAGAATTCTGATTTTCGTTTTGCAGGTGTAAAAACTGAGGGGTTAAGTCACTTTTTCAAGCCTCTTACAACTATAAAGTGTCAGAGTCACGACTCCAATTCAGTCTCATTCTGAAAGTCATGTTCTTAACTTGCCAAGGCTTCCTCATAAGAGGCCCATCCCCGGGACCAAATGGAAGCTTCCAGGCATTCAGCACTATCACCATCATCACATTTAGATTTGTTTTGATTTAATTTTTTTAAGAGCTTATTTTATTGTTTTTGACAAACAGAGAAGGACAGAGACAAAGAGAGACAGAGAGAAAGGGGAGGACCCAGAGCAGTCTCCATAGTTGCATATCAGCAGCTTTTCAACGTAGTTTCATTCCACACAGGTTGAGGAGTGGGGCACACAGAGTGGGAACTGGGATGGGGGTCTCCCTCATAGGAGGCACACCCCCTTGAGCTAGCGGCTGAATCAGGGGGTGAGAACCAAACTAGGGGCTTCCCACATGGGAAGCACACCCCAGTTCAGCATATGGATCCCCATGGGCTGGGGCAGGGATTCGATCCTCAGTCCCCAGGGCTGCAAAGCAAACACTTAACCCACTGAGCCATCCTGGCTTTCCCTCTTTGTTTTGTTTTTACCACTTTGTAATTCAGCTCTCATTTTGTTTAATTCTTGGTTAGTTCTTCTAGACCACAGAATATTCACATGTCATCTGCACAAAATCCTTAGATTATGTTCTTTTCTGGGTTTTTCATCTTTACTGAGCATGAGTGGATCTTTCATGTCTGGTTCCTTTTCCTGCCGTTGCCTACGTAATATGCCCAGGAAGATGTCAGAGACAGCTGAGGTGCCAGGATAACACCACAGGGGTAGTTGAAACTCTATGCTCCATGGGATTCTTTGATTTTAACTATCCAGATGTTATAAGATAAATCCTCAACTTCTTAAAGTCTCATAAAAATTAATATTTTTACTATTTCCTGGTAACTGTCTAAGTTTCTAAGAAATAGACCACTTTAATTCCTTTTACTTCTTTTCTTGATATACATGACTAGAGGGTTTATTACTGTTTTATTTTTACTGTTTTATGTATGACTATCCTCATAAATTTACTTGTCCTGTTTCTCTTTATTTCTTTCTGAAGTTCTAAGCTTCCCTCTGGGATCCCTTTCCTTCTATCTGAACAACTCCTTTAGTATTATTTTAACACAGTGCTGCTGCTCAGGAATTCTCTGTTTTCATTTGTCTCAAGATGCTTCTCCTTCTTAAAAAATTTAAAATACTGTTGTCATATGACCCAAAAATTCTACTTCTGAGTATCTACCTGAATAAACAAAAACACTAACCCTATGTTTATTGCACATTATTTACAATATTTAAGATATGGAAACAACACATACAATATTACTCACCAATAAAAAAGAAAGAAATCCTGCCATTTGTGACATGGATAGACCTAGAGGGTATTATACTAAGTCAAATAAATCAGGCAGAGGGAGATAAATACTCTGTAATTTTACTTATGTGTGGAATCTATAAAGAAGAATAAATAAATAAACAAAACATAAACTGATCTATAGGTATTGAGAACAAGTTGGTGGTTGCCAAAGGGAGGAGGTGGGACAATGGATAAAAAATCAAAATGAAAATGACTGGAGGGAAGTTCAGGAAATGGAATAGTCTACCACCTGTGTACTGAAGGTTAAATTTTTTCTCACAATTGTCCTTCCTTGTTTTCACCAGGTCCCTTAAAATCTTTTGTGATCTGATTTCATCTTATAGATTATGCAACTGATCAATGTGTTGTTCATTAATTCAGTATTTAGGCTAGGAATACTGCTTGCTAGCTTATTATCAAGGCCATCATTTGGTCACTCATGCTATAGATTTCATCTTTTACTAGCTACATTACTGGAAAATGTTTAAATAAGGCAGAGAAAGGATTAGGCCAATACAGCTGGCCCTTTAACTTCTATAAAAAAAAGGAAAAAAGCAAGCCTGTAGATATTAGAACTCACATTTTGCTCACCATTGACTACAAACTCAGGTGACAACTAATTCATGCCCAAACGTGATTCCAGCTTCATTTATATTTTGTACTTCACTTTCCCTAGCAGGGGAGAAACTTTTACATCCCAGGCAGGTAAATAAAGAAGCAATCCTTTTTCTTCCTCCGTATTCTTCAAACTGTACCTCAAAAGACTGAGAAGAAACTGGAATAATAAACTTATAATGTGACCAAATATGGCCCAGCCCCTCTCTCCATTTCGAGTTGGGAAAGACACATTCTCAGCATCCCACTCATCTCTTCCATTTACAACCCTAGTCCTTTGTAGAGAAGACGAACTGTTGTGGTGCAGTTCATTTTAGATCTGCATTCATAAATTTAGTCTATGGTGCGCAATGAGGAAATTACAAGGCCCCATTGTAAATGTACGTTCAAGTTGGGTATTCCACTCAACTTTATTATCAATAAAAGCTGGCATTATTTTTTTGTGTATGAGTTCTATGTTCAATTTCTCAATTGATTCTGGACTCACACAAGGAAGGGAAATATGGTTTACTATCACCATTATTTCATCCCAAGTTTCTCCCACTCATCTCTGCTACATACACAGTGGTTCAAGTCTCAACATCATTTGCCATTCCCCAAATTTGCAGTGATTTTTTTATTTTTTGCCCTGATGACTTTTATATTTCCTTTCAATTTCTTTTGCTCTGGATGTCCTCCTGATTTTCTCTGCTGGTAAACTTCTATTTATCATTCAAGACTAACAGCAAAGCATGTCTAAAAACCATATCTTAAAACAGATTGGACGTTTCCATAGTAACAATGTAATAATTGGAAACTGTGTCTGAGTAAATATCTAGCACGAAATAACAAGTTACAGGGGGTGCCGGGATGGCTCAGTGGGTTAAGCACTTGTCTCACAGTCCCAGGGTTCAAAAATCGAATCCCAGCCCTGCCTGTGAGGACCCATATGCTGAAATGGGGTTTGCCCCAGTTCAGTTCTCATAGGAGCAAGCTCCATGTTGGACACCCTTAGCCCAGTTTCTGCCCTGAGCAGCCCCATGCCCACCTGTGGAATGAAACTACCTAGAAAACCAATAACATGCAACTATGAAGACTGCTCTGGGCCCTCCCCCTTCTCTCTGTCTCTGTCTCTCTGTCTCTCTCTGTCAAAAAAAAATAACCTGTTAACAAATTAGAAGTTACACTTCCTTTAATACTCTACAAGTGATTTTTAAGAGTAAAATTAGTTTCCAAGTTTTACAAAGTGTGCAAAAAGCTATTCCATATGTAGATTTTATAAGGAATCTTTGACAATAAAGTGACTATAGAGCCCATGAAAAGTAAAACCTTATCAAAACCAAATTGACCAATTTAATTATACACTAACTAACTATTTAATCATTAATAAAATAAATAATTATTGTGCCATTAGTTCCTTGGATAGTAAACATAATAATAAACATCATCATTATTATTATTTTTGTTATGACCCATATTGCATTAAAAATGTTGATCAAAGAACTCATTTAATGGGTTTCTATTTAGCCAGTAAATAAAGTTATCATTCATTCTATTAAGCAGTATAATTTAGTTTATTAAATAAAAGAGACATCATTAAAGAATTGAATGTCTTCAAAACTTTGTTCAAGAATGTGAAGAATAGTCTCTGGAATTGGGAATATTTGTTTCCATATATAGATTTGTGTAATCCCCACCATAATCATAATACAGGGCAGTTCCATCTTAATCCAAACCATAGCCAAACATTACCCTGGAAGGGTGAAAAGTAATTAAAATAGAGCAAACTTTGAGGAAAAGTTTGCTACACCACTTTAAGAAGGTGATTTGGGTGGATATGTCTTCACAGGAATATGAGAAAGTTTCCCTACAGCCTGGACAGGTTTCCCTGTCTCCACTCCCTGCACACAGCCTCCTCATCTCCACTCCCTACTATACAACCCACTCCACTCCCTACTATACCACCCAGGGCTCCACACTGCAAGCAGCACTGGTTGAGTCCTGTTAACTTTGTCATAAAAAAGGTAGTAATTGACAAGACATGGGGTAGCTCAGAGACTCTTGAAGCAGTCTGGGAAACCAGCTTTTGGAGTCAAGCAGGATCTAGGGGAAGCCAGACAGTAAAAGGACAGCCAAGTGACACCACAGACCCATCTGGCCAGACTGTGCTGCCCACTCCTGCTGGCACCGCCAACACCCATTTGGTAGATTGTGTGTGTGTGTGTGTGTGTGTGTGTGTGTGTGTGTGTGTCTTTCTTTGTCTTTGCAACAATAAAATATAAATTCTCTTTGTATCATTTACTCCAGACTCAGAGTTCTGCATGGGAACATCTGAATGGCTGAGTACAGGTCTT
Source organism: Craseonycteris thonglongyai (assembly GCA_004027555.1). Lineage (NCBI taxonomy): Eukaryota > Metazoa > Chordata > Mammalia > Chiroptera > Craseonycteridae > Craseonycteris > Craseonycteris thonglongyai. Next base: position 7,088 of record PVKE010006523.1, on the reverse strand, counting down.
AAGTTCTCTCGAGAGATTTTACAAAAGGAGGCCAAGTCCCACCTCCAACCAAGGCTCACACAAGAGTAGATTCTCAAACTTGGAAGGAGGTTCAATAGCAGACAATCAAAAACAAACTCGTTTGTTTTTGTTTTTTTGAACTGAACTGGGGGCCTCACCACATTCAGGAAGCACACCCCAGTTCAGCATGTGGGTCCGCCTGGGCAGGAGCCAGGATTTGATCCTCGTGCTTCAAAGTGAGCACTTAACCTGCTGAGCTATCTTGGCTTTCCCAACAACTCTTTTTTTTTTTTTATCCCTACTTACATTTTAGTTTTAACAGGTATTATCCCTACTTTTTCAGTTTTAAATCTGAGTTTAAGTTCCTCAGGAAGGCTTTTCTTACACTTCTAGATTCAGTAGGAAACCTCTATTAAATGGTTTCATAACACCACAGAATTTCTCACTGACACACTCGTATTTCTAATCAGTTATGTGTAAACATTTGTTTAGTCTCAGTTTTTCCACCTAAATTATCTATTTGAAACAGTGGAGGCTGTATTTTTATTGTTCATTTTCATTAAAAAAAAAAAACACAAAAAACATATGCCTTTGTATTGAACAGTTCTATGAACTTTAATGCATGTATAGATTTGTGTAATCCCCACCACAATCATGATACAGAGCAGTTCCATCTTGATTGTTACTTTATTCTTAAAGCAGAGCATAGGGCCTAGAAGATGGTAAATACTCTCAATATACTGGTTGGACCTTCACTACTTCAACATTTCTTAATTATATTTCTAATTCACAGTCTCTCCTCCCTCAGCAGATGCTGATTTTGGAGAATTTCTTCAGATATACCTTCTAGTTTACTTATTTTCTCTTCAGCTGTGTCTAATCAACTGTTTAACATATTTATAGAGTTTCTAACTTCAACTCTCATGTTTTCATTTCTAAAAGTTCTATTTGATTCTTTTAAAAATCTGTCATCAGTTTTGATCATTTATTTAGTATACTTTCAATGTGTTCTTTTTTAAATTTCTTTGAAGGCATTAAATATATTTATTTTGTGTTCTGTCCCTGAGAGGCCTAATAATTTTTGCAGCTCTAGTACTATAGCTTGTGGTTCATCAATCATGGTGATTCTCATTCCTAATGGCCAATTTTGTGTTTGTTGAGTGATTTTCTTTAAGAGTTCAGGATCTTTGGCTATTTATTTGGAAAAAATTATTTGATATCTGAATTTAAGTTGTATTCTCCAGAGAGGATGTTGTTGTTGGTGGTGGTGGTGGTGTTACATATTTAAGATGAATTATTTGCCTGAAATGCAGAGGTGGCTAAAAATCTTTCAGAGAGCATTTTATCTCTTTTTCTGCCCTTCTAAAGCCAAGGTCAAGTCGAACACATACCTTTGTCTTCTCTTCCGTGCACTTTTTTCTTCCTCTAATTTAGCCACAGAAGATGATTCCTTTGGGGATCTAGTCTGATTAGCCACTAGTGGTTCCAAACTCCAAACATGCTTAAATCCCAGGCTTATCAATTAGGTCCTACAGAGACAACCCAATTAAACCCCAGCTCTGGGCTACAGGGAATCCACTAGTTCCCTTAGGCGAGTGCTATGCTCTCCCCTAGAGTCTTCTCTTTTCTCTTTTGCTCTCCCAGGTCTTCACTAAGTTTATGCCAGCTCAAACGTTAGCAGACAAATGATTTTTATATTCTATCCAAGTTCTTAATTTTGTCATATCAGGAGAGGTTTTTCTAAACATAAAGTTTGCAAGACTACTGGAAATAGCTGACCTTAATAAATATTAATTAGATTATGAATAAATGAATAAGTTGACTTCTACTCTAATGAACAGAGATCATTCTTTCTCACTCTTTTATTGCTGGGCCATAGCTACACATCTGCTAAACTGTAATTCAAGAGGAAAAATGTAGTCAGTAGGTAAGATATTATATAAGACATAAAAAAAAATACCCCTGTGTTCTTCATAAAATTAAACCTCAAACCATCACCTAAATATGAAACTGGAAGATTTTTCTGAGTAGTGGGGGCATTGGACTAAGTATTCCAATCCTGCCTTAAAACTCCCTTTCCATTTCGTTTGAGTATTTTTCCTGATCTCCACCCACCAGCAGAGAAATTCTAGAGAGCTTCTGCTACACCTTGACATTGGATAAATACCCATAAACTTGCTGCTCTATTGAGACAAAGCCATAGTGATCCAATATGACTGCCCTGAGGCAAAGAGATGAGAAAGGAGAGATAAGAGTGAAGAGGGCCAGAGAGAAGGGGAAGAGAGAGGAAAGCTCTATCCTTTATGATTGAACCTTGGATATAATACAGCATTACTTCTGCCATACTCTGTTGGTTTTACACATCCCATGCCACTGCCTAGATGCAAGAGTGGGGAACATAGACACCATCTCTTTACTGGAGAAGTGTTAGTCCCATGGTACCAAGAGCACGTGAAATGCAAGGTGTTTGTGTGTGTGTGTGTGTGTGTGTGAGTGTGTGTGTGTGTGCTGGTATGGCCATCTTTGGGAAAAATAATCTGCCACACACATGCACACTGTTTAGTTATTTTAAACATAACATTACATTGGAAAACATCTAGCATTACGCTAGGCACTCTGTAGTTGCTCCATATACAGTAATTATGTTCCCCTAAATTCTTCCCTTTATAAAAAGAAAAGGGGGGCAATTATACAGGGTGAACCAAAAGTAGGTGGACAGTAAATGAAGTAAATTTTACCATTTACTGTCCACATACTATTGGTTCACACTATATATAAAAGGTATAATACATAGTAGATGATAAATTAAAATTATATTTTTTTGCATGTGCTATTACACTGAGATGTTAGGTCAATAAATCCACAATTTACAAATGAGTAAGTTATGGCCCAAAGATGTTTAATAAGTTTAGTGTTAAAGTATTATTGGCAGGATGATTTATTAAAATACGTGTTAATTTGGTCCTATTCTCCATTTATGCTTTCTTTTTAAGCATTTTTTATTATTATTGTTTTGAGAGAAAGTGAAAGAGAGAGAGAGAGAAGTGGAGAAGGCCCAGAACAGTCTCCATAATTGCACATCATTCATTAGTTAGGACATGGTTTTATTTCACACAGGTGGATATGGGGCCACTTGGGGTGGAAACTGAACCACATGGGAGGCAAGAACCTTCACTGCTGAGCCATCAGCAGTTATCAGTTGCACCACAGCTCAACAGATGGGTTTGCATGGGCCAGGGCCGGGAATCCAACCCCAGACCTCGCAATTGTGAGGCAAGTGCTCAGCTGCTGAGCTTTCTCGACACCCCCCTCCATTTATGTTTTCTGTAAACTTTTAAATATAAACAAGGATATAGGTCAATGAATTTTTAGAAATGGAGCACCTCTGTCATAAATTGAACATTATCAGCAGCCCTGAAGCACGTGTTTGTATCCCTTTGCAGTCACTAGCCCTGACTGCCCAACCATGAATAATTGCTAGCTGACTTCTAACACCAAAGATTCATTTCCTTGTTTTTAAACTTCATATAAGTGGAATTATTAAGTATGCACTCTTTTTTTAAAAAGATTTATTTTTATTGTTTTTGATAGAGAGACAGAGAGAAGAGGGAAGGCCCAGCATAGTCTCCATAGTTATATGTCATCAGTTTTTGACAGTTTCATTCCACAAAGGTGGGCAGGGAGGAGAAGTGGGGCATGCAGAGCAAGAACCAAATTGGGGACCACACCCCAGTTCAACACATGGGTCCGAACTGGGGGTTACACTCCAGTTCAGCAAGTATGCACTCTTGTTTTTGGCTTATTTAGCTCCACAGTTTTGTGATATTTATCTATGTTAAGTTCATGGCTCTATGGAATTCTATTTTATTAATATCCCACAATGTATTATCTAGTCTATAGTTGATTGACATGGTTTATTTTCACTTTTAGGCTATTATGTATAATGGTGCTATGACCCTTCTTGGCATGTCTTTAAGTAAACATACATACTTATTTCTACTGGGCATACACCTAGGAGAAGAACTGCTAGATCATATTGTATGTATATCCCCAAATTTGTTAAATACTACTAATCAATTTATGTACCATATACAATGATATGCAAATATGTTGTATCATTGAACAAAGGATTACAATGTAAAACTATACCAATGTCTACTCCTTTCTAGTTCCTCTCTCCTTATTCCTCTTCCACCATTTTAAGCAAGCAGCTGGGGTTGGTACTTACTTGCTTTAGGGTTTCTGGTTAGATAGAAATAGTAAATATCTTAAAGTTAATGCCCTTCCCATTTTTGAAGCCTAAATGTACCAAAGGGTTGGCTAGGAAAATAGGTTAAGTTAAAGACAACTTTGAGGGCAGTAAGGGTAGAAGACAGAACAGGGATGAAAGTCAATGGATCTACAAAACAGCAGGGGCCAGGGGAGTTGAGTAGCTGCTTATGCTCCATTTACTCCATTTAATAGTGGGGTCATATAATTTTTTATCTAAATCCAGATATTTGTGAGAGTGAAAGGGTCTTCTATTAATAACTACATAGAGATAATGGGTGTAAATCACTGTTTCAGGCAAACTGGGGCATCGTAGGCAGCCTCAGTGGAAATTTACAAATGTAAGTAAAGACCTAAAACCGTAAAACTCCTAGAAGCAAACATAGGTGGCAAGCTTCTTGACATTGGTGTTACCAATTATTTTTTTAATCTTATACCAAAAGGAAAGGCAACAAAATCAAAAATAAGTAACTGGGATAACATCATACTAAAAAGTTGCACAGCGAACGAAACCATCAACAAAATGAAAAGGCTACCTACTAAATGGGAGAAAATATCTGTAAAATATATATCTGATAAGATGCTAATATAAATATATAAAGAACTCATACAACTCAATAACAAAAATACACAAAAAAAGTCAGATAAAAAAATGGGCATATATGAATAGACATTTTTCCAAGGAAGACATATAGATGGCCAAAAGGTTCATAAAAGATGTTCAATGTCATTAATCATGAGGGAAATGCAAATTAAAACCGCAATGAGATATCACCTCACACTTATTAGAATAGCTATTATCAAAAAGATACGAAATAACACATGTTGGCAAGGGTGTACAGAAAGAAGAACTCTAGTGCACAGTTGGTGGGAATGTAAATTGGAGAACCCATTATAGAAAACAGTATGAAGGCTGTTTTTTTAATTAAAAACAGAACTACCAAATGATCCAGCAATTCCACTTCTGGGTATTTATCCTGAGAAAATAAAAACTCTAACTTGAGAAGATATGCAATGGCTGTCCAGAAAAAAATCCAGCCATTGTCAATATAATGAGAACAGGTACATGGCTAGATACTTTTTGTATAGCCCTCACATGCACTGCCACATTCATTGTAGCATTATTTATAATGGCCAAGATATGAAATCAACCAAAGTACCCATTGATAGATGAATGAATAAAGAGATTGTAATATATATATATATATATATATATATATATATATATATATATATATCCCATTACATAATGAAATCTTACTCCGTCATAAAAAGAATGAAATTTTGCTATTTGCAACAACATAAATGGACTTCAAGGGTAAATAAGGCAGAAAAAGACAAATACCATATACTCTCTCTTACATGTGAAATCTAAAAAACAGAAAATACAAAACAAAAATTGTGCTTAGAATTTGGTGATTGTCAGAAGCAGGAGGTTGAAGGTGGGAGAAATGGATGGAGGAGGGCAAAAAGTGAAAAGGAAAAAAGAACGACTTGCCAATAAAATCATTGCTCTAGACTTAAATCATTTTTATTCTTATCAAAAGAAGCATAATGCAAACTTCCTGGATGCCTTTAGAGATAAGAGGAACATATGATTTATAGACTAATTTTCCAAAATGTAACAATATAACTTTAAAGTACACACAATAATTAGAATGAAGGTAGTAGAGGATCATAAAAGACCCGCTTAATTAAGGAATTAAGCTGCTTTATAAGTACAATTTAAAATTTTTATTCTTTCAGCAAATAATTGTTGAATGTTTACTATGGCTAGTTTTAGAGGTAAATGACAATATATAATTATATCTGCATAAATGTGATGGTAAAGATAATACTTAAAGATGCTTTTTGCAGTCAGGTTTATCTGCTTAATTTCTAAGTATATCCTTTTTAAAATAGGTAATTCCAGTGTAAATTTATTCTCAGTCCATGAATTATGATGGTCAATTTAATTTGTATTAGTGAGATCTCACTGTGTTCTCAAAAGTGTTAATGAGGTTATTCTTAGTAACCCTAAAAAGAAAAATATCTACACAGGCATTTGAGATTGAGAGAAAAAGAATAGTTGAAGAGAGCATAAAATAAAATAATAAAATAAATTAATTAACTTAATTTCATTTAAATCATCTAAATATAAAATGAAAAGCCATAACATAAAATATTATGAATAAACTAAAGCAAACATATACAAGTAAATGTAAATATCTTAACCTCTCTATATTAACTGAAAAACAATCAGACTGGATCATAAAGTAGAATGTAAGTCCATGTTACATACAAAAACACATCTAAAACCAAGTGATTCAGAAATATTGGACATAAAATCGTGGCCCAAAATATACCAAGTAAATGCAACAAATGAACAAATAAACAGACAGTCAGAATGAAAATCAGGCCAAGAACTGTTAAATAAGAAAACTTGATTATGTTAGTAAAAAAAAAAAAAAAAGTCAACCGATAGTCATTAGCACCAATTCAACATCAACAAGAATCTCCAGTTTGGGGTGCGGTGAAGAAGGAAACTTCATTCAGTGCAAACAGCTCAATAGTGACACAGCACAGCCGTGTGGAATAGCACAGGTGTGTAGCCGCTCAAGGTTACTACATCTCAATTATTAAAGGGCACCTTTATGAGGCAACCCTGGGGCAAAAGGCAGCCTTGGGGCAAGGTGGCTCTTAGGCTTAGCATTTCTGCCTTTGTCCACTCTAGTCTGGTGTGCTCCAATCTGATCCAATGACATGATCTTGGTGTTTTAGCTCCAGCTGGGGGAACAGTCTTCAGTGGAAAGAAAAAGTGTGCTCTGTGAGCCAGAGTG